>JAHDVE020011575.1:0-18443 GCA_022606495.2 Halesus radiatus | reverse complement strand
TATCGACCATACTGTTCAGTTATGTCACCTGCTGAGCAAGTTATGTTGATCGTGCTTTTTCCTCTTTGAGTTGCTGTCGGGCTGATGCCAGTTCTCGTGCCATTTGAAGAGGATCGTTAATATTCGACTTGCGGATCAGTGCTTTCTCCTCTTAGATCCGATATAACTTTTATACTTAGGATCTCAGACACCGCATGTCAGTTTCATTGTTATGTAGTTATTTGGTCTTTTTGGCCAGCTCCTCTTGGAGATATCCAACGATCTTTGAGCTGTTATCCTTGCTCTTTACGAGTTATTCTCGAAGTCGAGACAGCTATTTATCGTCTCGTTTTCTGGCTTGTTTCACATCTTCGGCAACATCATTCTTTTCTTTCTAAATCGTATTTCGATGTTCTGCTTCTAGTCTCGCTTTAATGTATTCGAGTTCGCCCACTTGCTTATTAAGATGATCAATTTGCTCGCGATGTGTCTCTGATGCCTTGCTAGATTTCTAGTACAAGGATTGTAAAGCTATATTGAGTCGTTGTAGTTCTTTGGATGATTGTTCCTTCTGTTCGTAAGAAATATTTTTTACTTCCTGCAACTATTCTTCGTACATTTTGATGTTCTACTTTAAATGAGAGGCCTGTTACAACTCTTGACTAAGTTCTCGAGCATTGCTTTCAGCATCGTGTAGTTTTTGATGAAGATCATTAATCTCGAGCTGGCTTTGTTGTTTTAAATTTTCAATTTCTCTATCCTTTCCCAACGCGAATAGATTTGCCTCGCTTTATAGAACTATTACTGTTTATCTAGTTCTTTAAACCTCTCGTTTTAACTAACCCTTGAGCTTTCGTAATCCCTAGAGTTCTGCCTCTTGCACGATTAATTTTTAATTGGACTTTTCGATTTATTATCTCTGACTCGAAATGATTTGATTTAAATAAAGTATTGTCTCAGAATTCTCTTATGCCTGTTGGTTTAACGAAAAGACTTGGAGTCGAGCATCCTTGAGTTAGTTTTCAAGGATTCGTAATTATTTTTTTATTGGAAACTCACTCGATATAGAGTTTTATGTTTATAAAGTCGATATTTTATTTAATTAGCTATGCTGTTACTTTAATTAGAGGATCTCGGAATTCCAAGCTTCCAAAATCAGTTTGAAGTTTTTAATCTCAGTGCGATTGAGTGTTAGTTCTTCTTCCATCTTGTTGAATTTTTCTTGGAATTCAGTAATCTAAACACTACTCAAAAGAGTGTCAGTATTCTCGTGGCTTTTGGACTTATGATTGAGTTTTTCTTTAATATAGAGATGTAGTCGCACGTTCAGATGTTGCTGATGATTAGATTACGAACTTGCCCTTTGAAGCTGCAGATCTGACTCAGTTCTTTATTGCTGATTTTCCGTTTCTTGCTGATCAATGATTAATTTCTACTTTTCTTTACTATCTAGAATAATAGTGTCCTGAGTCTCTTTCGATGCTCCCTACATATATTTTTTCCCTCCTTCCAACAGGTCGAGACGTTCAGATAATTCCTCGATAATATTATGTGAAGCTTCTAAATCTATTTCTTGTCTTTCAAGTTCACTGGTTAGCCAATCCTTGTCATTTGCCAACTGCGAGTTGAAGGCCCTTACTCTTTCGTTCTCTTCCTTTAGCACCATTGCTTCTTTTTGCATTTCAGACATTCGAAAACTCTGTTTCTCGCGTTATTTTATCAAATAGGCTCGTAAACCTTCGTTTTCACGATTAATAAGTTTTTTGTGCTTCTCTAATTCAGTTACTTGATTGGCTAAAAACGAGATGTTTTTTTCCAGCTCGATGTTGAGTTTTTTTTACTAAGGATGGTTGGAGCTTGTTGCGCAACGTGGACTTTTCTGAAACTACATTTATATTAGCAGGGATTTCGTTGTCTCTGTTAACTCCTTAATGGTGAGTTCTAGACTTTATTTTTCTCTCCGACTACTTTGGTTGTTCTCTGCAATCTGATATTTAAAAGACTCCTTCTCTCTGTTTCTAACATCATTGAGATCCGATATTTATTTAATAAGCTGGCTAATTTCTGAATCCATCTCAAGGGCTGATGTTTGTTGGGTGACGATTAAGTCCTGCAGTGCGCTCAGTTCCTTTTACCTATCGGCGATGGATTTGCTCTGGTCTAGGAGCTGATGTTGGAGATTCTCGTTGCTTTTTCGAAGCAGTTCCAAATCCTTTTACCATCGATCCTTGTTGGCTTTCTAATTTTCCAAATCTTTTTGCAGTTTGTCAATCAACGAGTCATTCGCCCGCTGTGTCTGTGCGTCGGGACACGTAATTGGTGCTTCCTGATTATGAATTATACTTCGCATCTCTGCCAGTTATTTTTCACGGTCGTTAAGTATATTCTTAATCTTGGTCAACTCCGCCAGATTTTAGTTGAGTTTTTATTTTAATTACTATGATAGTTTGGAAAGACTCTGATTTTCTGCGAATATCATCCTTAATTAATATTTGAGGGATATTATTTATTGCTTCTAATGTGATTGTTGATGATGTTAAAGTTCTTTCTCACGTGCGTTATTGGACTCTTGTGGTATCTTCAACGGATTTATGAAATGCGTTAATAACTGTTCAGGAAGCAAGGGATCGATGTTTTTTTGATGCTGAACTACTTCAAATATTTCTAACTTATTTTTTATATCTTGGATTAGACGAGTTTTTGTCTCGATACTGAGTGAGAGTAATGTTAATTAATTCTGTAGATTTATCTTTAGGTCTTCCCAAACCTTTGCTAAGTTTTGGAGAGAATCTACTTTTGATTAGGTTTCGCTGTTTCTTTATTTCAGGTCCTAATACATCCTTTCTATGTTCATCTTGATGTTACCAATAAGAAGTTCTGCTTCTTCCACTAATTCGTGATTATTTTCGCCATTCGATTTGAAACTATCCTCGACGAGGACCAACTGCCTATTATCTAGACTGTAAGATACAATATTAGTAGCAGATCGGAACAGGGTATCTGACTAATCTATAGAGCAGTTTCCTTACTTGATTGCGGAAAGCAAACTGTCGATTCCATTGATGTGCTTGACTACAGAGAGTTGGCTTTAATAATTATTAAATTCTAGGTTTGTGATAATGGAGGATAGGGTTGCTTATTTGGAGCAGATGTTCTCTTTGGTCTATCGAATAATGTTGAGTTTTCTCCTGGTTTCAATGGTGTCTTATAGTTTTTTATTTAGTGAATGCTTCAATTTGTAAATTCTAGTGATGGTAAAAAATTGAATGGTTAAATAAAAAAAAATAATAAAAAAAATAGAAAAAATAATATTGATTTTTTACTTCCTTACTTTCGCTCGAAGAAGTAAAGATAATCCAGCATTTAAAAAAATGTAGAGTTACCAAAAAATAAATATAAAATAAGACTTTATTATTGAAGGGATTACTATTCAAGATAATGTTAAACGTTCGTAACATGTTGAGCATGGTCCCTGTGTACTTCATCTACGCATACGTTGCAGCATAGCACATAGGCATTCGTACATTGTTTATTCATGCAGATAGCATTCAGCATCAGTTGAGAATTAGTCTCCGAAAATGATGGATGTTTTTTGCATTGGATTTGGAAATTTTATTGCATCATTAATAGTTTTTTTAAAAAGCTCAATATTATAAAAATATAAACCAATTAATCTTGGAAGTTTGGTTAAAATATTTAAACGATAGAATAATCAGTAGTTCGAATATCTAAATACCCTTGATAGAAAGAGGTATAAATATTTAAATACTATTTTTAAAAAACTAGCATTATTGACAGTTTTTACCTATTATTAGCATACAAATCATATTGCCCAACTGGATAGATTCACCACTATGAGAAAATGATAAAGTGAGTGTACGTTTGAAAAACTGACACGAGATTTAATACAATAGTAAAATAAAATAATCAATATAATAAATATACCTCATAATGTATGTTCAATATGTTTAAATAAGTTCTATAATGCTTAAATTGAATTATATTTATCGACATCGGATTCTTCACTTTCAATTCATGAGAAAGAAGTATTATCTCTTTGAATGTATAGTGTTTTAAAGAGTAAAATCTAATGTAATATGTTTTTCACCAGTAAGCTCACATATTTACATAGTATGCTCAATTTAAATAAATCATAGACAAATAGAATAATATCATCAAAATACTTTAAAATAATTTTAGGTCCCAAAATACTTACTTTATTTTTTCAATATATTGGTAGGGTACATGTTTTTTAATTAGCAAGCAAAAAAATATAACATTAAAAGCTATTTAAAAAATAATAATAACGTGATAATACAAAAAATGAATTTTCTTTATGTCTTGTACGCCCTAAGTTCAATAGCAATAATAAGAATTAATGCTGTGTGCGGTAATATCACTGTGGCAGACAAGAGATACGATCTGTCGACTCTAGCCAATCTGACAGCTTCTCCTGACAATACCTATCAATTCGCATTCTGCTAGCCCACAATCCAATGCATTTATAACAACTATTCCGTCTACACTCGTGCTTCCAAAACCCTTGGCTCTTCATGCATGCCTCTCACCAGTAACATACTCTAACATAAAACACCTTTCATAATTTAAATATTGTCATCACATCATCATATATATTTTTCAAAAAATAGGTTCTCTTACTCCTAGCTACAAATCGATAACAAATGGATTGCTAATAACTGCGTTACCCTTACAAACACCAATGTACTAGCAAGCTATTTCAACTACCTTCAACATTACTTGTGCTGAGACAACCAAATACCTCTCCACCGACTCGAATTACACTTTCCTTCTGCAAGGTCCTGCCGGCTGCAGCTACTTTGCCAATAATCATTTTTGGGACTTTCTCGTCGACAGAGCTATCATTTTCGCCATCATTCTATGGATCCTCGGAGTCTTCGAATTGCTATTCGGATACTATTTTCTCCAGATAACAATTTTCCTTTTCGGATTCGTGACTGCAGGTACATTTAGTTTAATATACCTCGCCCAAACCTATCCCGATGGCGATATCGAAGTTGCGAACTCTGTACTGAATTTTATGATCATCATTTCTGCAATTTTGGGATTGTTTTACGGATTCTTTTTAATCACACAACCCAGGATCGGGTACTTCAACGTCGGAGTGTGGCTGGGAGCTATTTTAAGTCTCATGCTGCAGAACGCTGTTCTCTACCTCAGCAAATCGATGCTCCCATTCTACATTACTTTGGGCCTGGTCTGCTTTTTATGTGGTTTTAGTGCGTTGATGGCCTTCAAATACTTCATCATTGTCGCAACCAGCCTCGTCAGCGGATACATGTTGGTCAGACCTCTGGGCTTCTACTTAGACTATTATCCTAACGAGTTCCAGTTTTATAAGAATCCGAGCGCTTCCATGCCCTGGTAATACTACTTATATCTGATTTCAATGCTGGTATTGGCGGGAGTGGGAATCGCTTTCCAGGGTTGGCTGATGGGTAAAAACAAGCACAGGAAAGGTGGAGTCTACAATCTGGAAGAGTAAGGAAACATAAAAGAGCGGTTCAAAAAGATGCTGGAGTTCAAAGAAATCAAGTAAATGTTCAACCAGAGTAAGGAAGAGCTGATGTTTATGAAAAGAATGATTTCGAAAACCGACAATGAAGACGAGGACGAGGGGCCAGATGGAAGTAAGAGAGTACCGAAAGAGAGGGACTCCTCATTGAGAGAATCACTGAGATAGTCGTTCCTGAAGAAATCTAGCGATGAAGAGGAGTCGCCGAGACAGTAGCCTGCTGCGAACAAAGTGCAGTCAAGTGTCAAGCCTCGATCTAAGAAAAACATGAAAAATTCAGGTGACGAAGAATAATAAATATAACATGAATAATAGGAATCGCCTAAAATTAGTAAGAAGAAAAAGAAACTAGATAGCTAATAAAATATTGAGATTGAGATGATTTAATATCCCAAGAAACGAATAGTTAAAAGTAAAAATAAATGATACTTTAAAAAATATATATATATATAACATCTATGAGATAGATACTTCACTTCTGATTGGAATTTTTATGGCATTTCTTTGTTGTACTTCCAAAAAATAACAATTGTAAATAGTTGTATGGATAAAATAGTTTTAATTTTTCCCACAAATTTCATTGTTTTTAGAAATAATTGATAATTTATTTGAATTAGTGCTTAAATAGGAGAAAATGCGCGTTTTTTGTTATGATATAACTATAAATATATATATTATAACCCAAATTAAAAAAACATAATGAGCTCACAGAAAATCAGTCACTTATTAGTTCTACAACACAAAAGACTTCAACTCCATTCGGATATTAGACAGTCTAAAAGAGACTCAGCCATCAAAGAGAAGAGAATCGCAATCACTCTCTTTACTCAGATGGTCTAATACTGCTAATCGCATTCTAAACATTCAAATAACATGGTCAACGAAACCCTAGTATTAATGATCGAGATATTTCATAGAGTGTCTAGAGAGGTTGCTCGGCATCTCGCCAGAATCACAACAGACGATTCGGAGGATTTCTTTAATTTTGGACTAACTGTTAAACATTATTTAAATACTGTTAAAAGCAAGCAAAATACGGAATAAATACAAAATATGCTATTTAAAGCTTCAGTCTATTTGGGAGCCCATGTGGTTTATGGAGACTAAAATTAAAAAGTGGAAAGATACATTCAAGTCAAATGCCAATAAATTGAAATCAACAGTTAAAAATTCTATGACGCATCATTTGCACCCTAACTCCTATACTACTTTGCGAAACACGACTCGAAAGCAATCGACACCTTAGCAAAACTCATAAAATACTTCTTGGTAAATCCCGAACTACTTAGAGACAATCCCACTCTCAAACACCTATTCTCCATCCTTCCTTTCAATAAGGTCATTTAGGAGTCCGCCACAAATTCGACAGCGATGGAGGTCTGCAAAGATATGATTGTTAGGACTATCGAAATCAGAAATATGGTCGCAGGGTAATTCATTTCCAAGATTAGCTAATGGCTCGCGAATGTCCAGACTCAAGATTATGACAGCGTGATAAGATTCAGTACAGCCTGCTAATACTTGTCGATACTGGCTCAAAATTATACTTTCAACTAATACAACAGACCAATTCCACTCGATAAACTAATTCATCTCCTTCTGAAGCAAACGACAAAGAAGCTCAAACACAACTCCCAGCGATTGTTGGTGATGACCTTTCTTGAGTTGATCTAAGTTGACCTGCTCAATATGTTAGAGTATTTTTATCATTAAAAGTGCCATAAATGGGCAGAAATTGTAATTGATTCGTTAATGGCATCAAACTCAATGCTAGTTCTGAAGGCTCTAGGGATAGTCCAGCAACTAATTTTGCTGACAACTGCCAATGTAGAAGAAGTAAGGCTCATGCCCTAAAGGAAGCACTTACTCTTGCTTTAAAAGTCAGGGTTGGAAGCTAGTCTCTAAAACCTGTTTGATTTCCCAGGCCCTACAATCAGTGAGTCTGCAAGTCAGCTTTACGATTCTTTTCAAAGCATAAAAATTGGACTTGTGTGATGCAAATGATTAATTATAATTCCTAATTTTAAAAAATTGAAAATCTATATATGTATTATTCTAAACCTTTCTTATATATATTTTCAGATAGATAGCTATGTAGCATTTTATATTTTTTAAAGAAATAGTGCATATAAATATATAGATTTGGATTATTTTATTTATTGGTTTTTGTCAAAATAACATCCGTAAACCATTAAAACATCAATAACAAACTTCGGGATTTACTTCGCAGAACTCAGTCACCAACGGAGTAGGTTGACCTGAAACGCTGATCATATGAGCCTCGAGCACATAGATTCTCCTAACCAAGTCAGCCTCCCTAGTGGTGGTTGTGCTCCAAACTCTCTCTGCGAACACAGCGGCTCTCATCCACAAGAAGTTGTCAAGAGTGTCTTCGTTGCACACATGGGAGTCTAAAGTGATTTCAGCGCCTAAAATGCGACTACTGTCAATGCCAGCTGGGAACAACACAAACTTTTCGTAAATCATTCTCCAGGAAGGGAAGAATCCCTCCTTGCTGCCATCATAGGAACCTTGACCTGACCCGAGAGCCATCAAATTTCGGGGAGAAAGAATAATCTTGCTTTTGCCGCTAGGAACTGTATATAATTGTCGAGACAATAATTAATATGTAATTTGCTGATGATTGTTGATATGTATTACTTAAAGTGGCGTTTTATGCAGGTCCGAAATATTGGAGGATATCATTCTAGCCAAAGGGGGTGTCCTGAGATGTCTCGTTGAACCAATATATCACCTTCCTGTCGTTCTGGACAGCAGTCCTGGTCTGAGTCCTCCAGTGGAGGTACAGCTGGTTGAAATCTTTGATATTTTTCTGTGCCATATATGAAGTAACCTGTGATACATTCCAGCAATTGGCGTTGAACATGTCAGCTCCTCCGAGATGGATGTAGGGTGAGGCATTGAAAAGAGTATCAGCATCTTTGATGACATCCCGGACCAACTGATAGGCCTTCTCCTTGGAAGCATCCATGATGTGATTGTATCTTTGTTCAGTCGCACAGGCGATGGTGATATTTTCAGCTTTCCAAGCACTGCTCAAGGACCATGAACGAGCAGCTGAAGGCGTGTCTAGTTCGGGAACGATTGAGATTCCGTGCAGGCCAGCATACGATATTAATGATTTGACATCTTCATTTGTATAGATCTCCTGTGAAGAGTAGGCCCCAGCCTGGGTCAGCTCTGGATGGGATTGGGAAAAGAGTGAAAAGGACTCATCAGCAGTGAATTTTAAATGAAGGATATTGAGTTTGGTCATAGCCATTATTTCCACTGTTCTCCTGAGGCTTCGTATTGAGAAAAAGTGTCTGGAGACATCAACCATTATTCCTCGATGGACAACTGCAGGCTCATCGGTAATATGGCAGGTTGGCAGCTGACCTTTGTTGTCGAAGATGAGTTGCGAGAGGGTCTACATTGCATAAACGTACCCACTATAAGAATTGATGCGGATTGTGACTCCTGAAATCTATTTTATGGTAATAGTGTAGGCCTCGTTAGAAGTTTTATGGGATCTGCCTTACTCTTTCACAACATTAAGTTTTATAGGATTTTGGCCATTGCTGCAACCACCCGTGAGGGATTTTCTAATATTGATTTTATTTAAATAAAACTCAACATTAAAATCAACTGAGGGGTGGACTTTCAAGTCGAATGCACAGAGTGCAAGGAAAGAGTTTCCAATTACGACGTTGGAAGGTTGTGGAAATAGAGTGTTGGCAAAAACAACAACGAGTGCTGCGATGAAGAGTTGTTGATAAGTGACCATAATATATTTTTATGGATAAAAATATGTTTTTGATTAGGAGATATAATATTTTAGTATTTCTTATAAAAATAAATAAAATTAAAGATGAAACATCTTCAAATATCATATATAATATACTATAGTTTTTTTTAAAAAAAGTCTAACTATTTTTTAAAATATATCTATAAATCTAATCAAATCTTATTTCATTAACACTGATTTTGATTGTATGTTTGTATATGTTTTTTATTGAAGAATTATTGTTAGGATTTAATATATATATTAGCTATTTAATTTATTTAAGAAAAATATTTATATCCTTAATACTTTATAATATGAAACAAAACTTCAAATAATTTATCCGCTACATTGTCGAATAATTTAAATGCCTCGAAGACCGCAAAATTGATGTCTTAATCAACTGCCAATCTGACCTGGATCAAGACGTCCGAAGGGCCCTGAGATGCCATAAAAAAGACCTCAACATGTCTCACATCAAATAGTTCATGTTTAACTACGATATTCTTTACATCGAGTCTGAACTATCAGTGTTCTTTGAGATCCTATTAAAAACAAAAGCAAAACATATCGCCTTCTAATCGTAATTATGATGACTATCTATCCATATTTTCTTTAATGTTCTTTATTTTCTTGAATTATTCTTACTGAGTATTAGATTTCTCAATAAAGTGATTATGCCAGCCCCACACTCAACCAATAATAATTATCTTGCCCAAAAATAGCCAAATTAGTCTCTCAAAGTGTTGAAATTTGATTTCAATCTCCATTTACTCTTAAAAGAAAGCATTAAATACTGCCTCGGCTTAGACTATCTGAAAGAACTCTTTCGAACTCATTACAACTCTCTCTAACTGTTCTAATAGATCAAAGCCAGTATCGGGCATGAGACCCGAGTAAGGTCAGTTATACCTAACCGGGACCCATAAAGTTAAACATACATAACACAATCTGAAATAAAAAAATATACCAAACTCAGCGACTAAATAATTGGAACATTTATGTTGATCCTTGGAAAAAAGTCAAACAAACTAGGAATTCGAGATCTCCGTCGCCTGTTTTCCGAAGATATGGAGACTAAGCCCTATAATCTGGAGGTATAACAACCAAGTGCAGATGTATCCCCCGTGGTTGAGGTTTGTAAGGCTCGCCTCGATCACTAAGAAACACTCTTGCTCAAATATTTTCTCAAGGTTATCGAGTTTTCTTCCCGAATCGAATCTCTAAAAGAGTACTTGATTAATAAATATGAAAGCGTAACCCCTTAAACTTTCTATCTCATGTTTTCCTCCTCCCTATCGCATTTTATCACTGTATAAGATATCGTTGGACGGTGGAAGTAATATTCTTTCTTCACAAAGTCAGGTTTTCCTTCTCGGTCCCTCAATTTGTTTGCCCGAAGATATTGTGGGGACAGGAATAAAGTCGATAAGAGAAACGATAATTGTTGTGGAGGTTTCAGACTTGGTCTCAATAATTTTGTCACGTTTCTGACTCCCGCACATGAAAGCTACTCCAAGATCCTTGAAACGAGAAGAGACAATATAGTTAACAATATGATTCCATTAAAATAGCCTTAAATGCTATTACTTTTGGAGATGCTGGAAATAGCTATCGAGATGGAGGCAGAACTTGATTCTCTGAAGTTCCGACAGAGAAACTATGCACAATTGTTTCTCAAGTTAGACCACGACTCCGACAGCATCCTAACTGTCTCGGACTTAATGCACTTTTTGAACAACAATCCCAATAGATGGTAATTTATGAGTCGGGCTGTCCAGACAAAAGATATTGTTCTGTTGATGAAAAGGTTTACATCCAACAAGTATATTAATTACAGTTAGTTTGTCGAATAGATGCAGGATGCTTATCTCTGACTCAAATTTTATTAGTTTTTATACATTCATCGAAGTTTATTATTTGCTTTAGTAAATATATTGTCAATAATATTTTTTAAGTATATACTTTAAAAGACATTTTTTGGGAGCTCAAGTAAGCCCTAAAATAAAACTTATTAAGAAATATGCGATCAATAGCTTCCAACTTGTCCACTCAGATACTCAGTTCTCTTGATCGAAGCAGTGATCATTTGGGCAAGGATGGACTTCTCCTTCTTCAACTATGTCAGCTGGTTCTGAAAGTTGAGGTTTTCCTCTTTCTGTCCTGAGATGTTCATGTCGAGCTCCGCACTGAGTGCATCCACCATCGGGTTAGTCGTGTTATAAATCTACTAGTGCTGGTTTTCAATTCTATTCTTCATAAGCTGTAACTATTGCCTGAACGTCTCGATCAGCTTGTGGTATTATTGCATCTATTTGTCTGCTTGTTTGCTGAGGTTCTGGGATGGTTAATGAGGGATTTGGGTGTTTTAAAATAGGGAATTACTTCAACAAGGGTGAGATGACTATTGGCGTTGCTGGTGTTTTGGACAGCCACTCCAGTAAACTTGTCGAGTTATTAAATGTAAGGGTGTTGTGTCTGCATAATAGTTGTCCGAATGTCTATATAGATGTTATGTGTTGGTATTACTTAAAGTTATATAACCAGAAAGGATTATAATCATTGTTATATCGAATATATAAGTTACAATCATTAAAAAATAATCGGTAAACATTTTATAAATGTATACTTTTTTGCGTAAAATGTTGCACTATTTCATTGAACAACTTAATCTTCATACACGATTTGGAACAATATTTAAACAGATAATTTTTGAATGCCATATAAAGTATAATTGGATCATTAAATATTCTTGAAATGAAACTGGCAAAATCTTAATTATAAGTAACAAAATGGTGGAGTTTTCAACTCAATCAGTATCCATCTTGTTTGAATTACTTTACAATTTGATAATATTAATAATACTAAAAAAACAACAATAATAAATCAACCAAAATTTTAGTTCCATATGGTAATTTTAAAAAAATTAAACATATTCAAAATGGCTGTTCATTTCAATGTGTTAATTTGTATATGATTTTCATAGGAGAGAAAAGGACTTGGAAAACCTACCATAACATCCCTGATTTCAGGAGGCCGCAGGAGACTATTGTACGTTTATGAGGATGCGACGGAAATGGTGGAAGAATACGATATCAAAACTCACGAACTCCTCTCAAGACGTTGGAAAAAGCCAAAGGACTTCAAAGAAAGTCAGTGGGCATTCGAGGTCGGAGAACCCATATAAAAACCAAGCGGATAGGAAGTTATATTGAAAGCAACGAACAATGTAACATCATCAATTATATTTACTTCTTATTTCTACGATTGTTGTTGTTGTGATAACGATTTCAGCCAATATTCATAAGAAAGGATGAACTCGCATTGTTCCAATGGAGAATCCGTAATCTTACTTACCCTTCATAAACGTACAATGTGGAAGTGGATAATGATAAGCAAGAAATCGTGGTTCGGACTAGTAATAAGAAATATTTTAAGCGATTCGAAATAGCAGATATGAGAAGAATGGGGTTGAAGTTGAATGGTGCCAGTCTGAGTTGGCTGTGGGCAAATAGCACATTAATAATTAGCGTAAACATCCTGCATTTTACATATATCTATCTATATTGCTGTCTAAATTATTACCATGTATTAATGTTACAGTATAAGAAACCTGAAGAAGTACTACGTAAATAAATCGAGATGCGGAAAGAGTTCGAAAAAATGAACTCAAAGAAACCCAAATAGAATGATATTGAGTGCACTCATCAATGATCCACCATCAAGTTAAAATAATTATTTTGGGTAATAAATATATATGCATATACAATGGCATGCGATATAAAAATGTATAAATCAATTATTCGAGAGAACAGAAAAATATTTAAAATATTTGAAAAATATTTTTATTAGAATTATAAGATTAATATCGATTATTTTTCTAAATAATATATTTTATTATTTCGAATAAGAATATATATAAAGTCTGTATATTATTTTTACAGATGTATATTTTATCAAATGGTATTTTTTAAAAAATGGAGAATTATAATATTAAAAAAAAACAATAATAAAATATGAATAAACTAATAATACTCGTTGTCACTTTAATATTAGCATCCAGTATCAACAGCGCATGTGAAGACATCTGTAAAAACGATAAGGATTGCCAATACATTTTGCAGACCTGCAAGTCCAAATTCTTTATCGATCTGTGGGTGTTACAATGCGTCAACGATCAAAGAAGTATCTAAAAAATTCTTTAATCACTTTATTCACATGAGATATTGCGTTTTTGTATCGTTTTTTTTTCCAAAATAATTATATATACATAGACAGCAGTTCTTCAATAGTGCCATTTATTAAATGCCAGTCAACGAGTCTAGATGTTCTGAGTTGCCTCCCAGCCTGGAACACAACTCAATAACAATCCCTTACGGCTTCCTTTGGCTCCTTGTATCTCAACAATTCATGTGGGTTCTTTTGCAACTCTTACTCTGGACGGGATTTATGCAGCAGGGCCTGCAGAGACTGCTCGAGGAACCTAAACTATTCTATTTGGGGTGAAAGTGTGGAAACCTATGGAAACAAGTTGAATGATTGTTTTGGAAAAGCATATTCGTGTGTCAACGAGAATTTCGAGGTGAGGTTGGGGATGGTTCTAGGAGTGGTATTGCTGATATTTTTGATAATGTTGTGAGAGTAAATAGGGACGAAATGATCGTAATTTTGTTACTAGCTAAAGAAGAAAATATTGCATACATGCTATACACATCAATGGCTTTTAAAAAATATATATAAATGTTGTCAAAACATTCCATTTTCTAGTCCACTATTTTCTTTATTTATATCATTTTGCGAGTTGATCTGTCGGCAAAATAATTAAAAAGGTTTTTTTAAAAACAAGATTATCGATCTGAAAAGATAGAAGAAAAAAGAAATTAAAAAATTCATTTTAAAAACCTTTTATAATAATACTTTTGCATACTTACGGTCCGCAGGGGGAGAGGTTCTCTCACCGAGTAATACGGTGGAGGAACTTGAGTTATATATACCAATATATCAATACATTACGTTGTTTGAAATAGTGTATTGGTAAGATTAGTATCTAATCCAATAATGCTTTTTGTAAATTTAAAGAAAAAAACGGGCAAACTTACTGTGTAACAATAAATTAATTCATAATTTTTAATATTTATTTTAAATCACCGCATATAACGATGATCAATGATCATGATTTTTTTGCCAATTGATGAGATGACGTCGAGTCGATCATATTGCTTGATCGTAAGGTCAAGTTCTTCCTTAGTATATCCTCTGCTGAGAACTTGCTTTTCAATGATAGCGTAATCCTCAATGTAATCACTCTTGTATTGGCATGCAGACTTTATTATACTGAAGATGTGGCTGACGTTATCCATCCTTGGCTTGGTAGGTTTGGAACATTCACTGGAAAGTTCTTGGCTTTTGTCAATCAAGGCTGCACATTCTTCCACGTCAGCTATAGATATCTCGTCTGAGAAACGCAGTCGGGCCTACATTCATTTAAAAAATTATAGCATTAAAAATCAAATTTATGAGGAGTTGACATAATATGTAATATTGGAAATATATGGTTTATTTATTTACTCTTGCTTGAGCGAGACGGATCAATGCGAGCAATGTTCTAGTAGTAGTGTAGCTGTATCCTTCTCGGGATAGATCAAACTGTTACTTGCGCTTCCCCACATATCGCTTGGTGATGGATGAGTACAAACTTTGGGTCACGACGGGTTCGTGCCTCTTAGCCATTGCGATGTAGTTTCTCAAGAAGCTTGAGCTAAACACAGTTTCTGAAGTATCAGGAGTCTTACATTTCTGGTGCACGAAGCCAATGTGTGAGGCAAGTCGAAGATCTTAATCTTTGTCCTGCTTATCTTGGAGAATGAAAATCAGATCAAAGCGAGAGAAGAGAGCGGCAGGCATGTTGATATTGCGATAAGGGCTTTATTTAATATTGTACCGGCCGTAGAGAGGGTTGGCAGCAGCCAGAATAGATGTCCTTGCATTCAAACTTGTGGTAATGCCGGATTTGGCGATCGAGACTGTTTGTTGTTCCATCACTTCATAAATGGCTGTCCTGTCGCGTTAGTGCATTTTGTCGAACTCATCAATGCAACAGATTCCCATATCTGCAAGTACCAATGCTCCGGCTTCCAGACACACTTCGTTTGAAATTGGGTCTTTCGTAATAGAAGCAGTGAGTCCCACTCCCGAGCTTCCTTTGCCAGTTGTGTAAATTCCGCGAGGAGAGACTCGCGAAATGTGTTTCAACAGCTGAGACTTCGCAATGCCTGGATCTCCGATAAGGGCGATATTGATTTCGCCTCTGATTTTAAGTTTATCGTGAGTAATCTTGGTGACTCCGCCTACCATCTGCAGTAGTAAAGCCTTTTTGACGACTTCCATTCCGTGTATTTATGGGGCTATTGACCTGGCCAGTTTTGAAATTAATTCATCGTCGCTTAAATTGCGTTTAATTCTGTGAATTTCCTCTTCGGACTCTTTGGTCAAGCTTACCTCGAAGTATTTCTGTTTCTCTCTGGTTATCTTCAAGGCATCCAGATAGGTATCGAAAGTTAATTGCGACCGGTTTCCGAATTCTTGCCTTTGAACAGGCAATAGAATGCCCTGGATCTCAACAATGTCGCCAGGTGTAGCCTGCTTCACCAACTCACCGAAGGCGTACACCATCAAGGTTCGAGGGATATTTCCATCTACCAATTGGTCCGAGGTTTCCTGGAGCTTCAGCTTCTGAAAGTTAACGAATTTTGAAGAGCCTTATAGAAATGTGAGTTTGCCGTACATTTTATTTTCTTTGCATTTCCTGCTAACACACTAAGTCATAGGATTGTAGGAATTAGATCTTCTTATAACTTGGTAGTTTTCGTAACCACAAGAGTCACAAGAATAGCCTGCCATCGTCAGCAAAGGTTTGACTTCTGTAGTTTTTACAACCATACCTTTGCATACGACAAGAGAACCGATGAGTTCTGCTTGCATTTTCCTGATACAGTGGACGATCTTCTGGGATTTTGGGCCATGCACAATCGAGACAGAACTGCATTAAATGAGAGTGGCAAAGAAAATATTTTATGATGTTAATTGTAATATGCTTACAATCTTTTGGTCGCCAATAAGGGCAGAGTTTCAATCTCCTCAGGATTCTTCTCATTGGAAATCAAAATGTTGTCCATCCTTTGTTTATGCAGAATGTTATCGAACTTATGTCGAAGTTACTGTGAGTTAATAAGAATAATGAGAAAAATATAATAAAAAAGAAGGGTTTGTTTAAGTTATAAAACAATTAAGGAAATTAACGTCTTCAGGTTTGACAGCAATGTTTCGTTAAGGTATAAACTCATGCATCACTTCCTCGAAGAGACGAACATATGTTTTGGTATTGGTTAGCATAGAGTTCAACATTAATCTGTCATGCCCCTTGCCAAAGTAGCTAGTCAGATCTTCCAATAGTATTTCGATTTGTTTAGTTTCTTAGTTCGCCACTCTTTGCTGTAAGTAATAAGGTATATGAGTATATTGAATGTGGTTGGCTTTAGACACTATTTATTTATTTATACCAACTCATTCAAATATTTGATTTTGCTGGATCCAGCATTAGTTTAAACCATTTAACTATGTCCAGAGTCCTCAAATGTCTGAATAAATGTTGTCAGTTTCGACTTCACGTTCAGGTACTCGTTCCTCAACTCATGGTCCGTTATTCGCATATGTTAGATTATTGATTTTATTTTGCTATTTTAGATTGGTGTATATATGATTATATATATATATGAATATATCTGTATCTCTATTATCAATATTAGTATTTTTTGTATTTATGATAAATGCCATGATTTTTTTTTGAATTAATAACATTGGTGCGCCAAATAATGATTCGACGTATTCTCATTTTTAATCATGTATTTTTTTATTGGCCAAATATAACCAGGTATATACTCTTATCATACATGCTAGTTTTTAATTTATGATTTGATTTTGTATCAATATGGTGGATGATGAACCCAATCATTATGAGCATAAAGTGAAACTATTAAGATTCAATGCTATTGTAATCTGAGTCAACGATGCTTGTGAAGACTAATATTTTTCTCATTAGATGGTCGGTTTTTAACATATAAAGAACGGATCAATCATTTATACTTCAAATATTGCTGTATATTTTTATTAGAGTAATTCGAAAAATTTCAAATTACTAACTTTGAAATAAAGCTTAGACAAAAAATATTTCCTCCAAAAAAACGAGGGTTAAATAAGGTCAGTTGGGGTTAGTTAAGTTAAGCAAGGTTGGGTTAGTTGGGTTACCAACCTCAACCCCAACCCCAACCCCAACCCCAACTCCCAACCCCAACCCCTAACCCCAACTCAACCCCAACCCCAACTCTAACCTCAACCCCAACCCCAACCTCAACCTCAACTTAACTCCTAACCCCAATGATAAACACAACAAAAGTGATAATACGGTCAGCAATAATAAATACTTCATGTTTATCTAAATATTTGTTTCATTATTTTATTATTATTTATGTTCAAATGTATAACATTTTTCCAAAGAATAAACATTGAATGATGTTTAATTTATGATTAAAAATATAAGTGGAAAAAATATTTCAATGATAAAAAAAAATATAATCAAACATATTTTCAAATGAATATGAATTTTTCATTTTTAATTTTGTCATAATAATCAATGTATCAAATAATGTTAAATAATTGATGTCCGACATTCAAATCCCAGTGGCTCCATCGTCGTTGAACACATCCGATGCTTATGAAGCTCGAACCTTGTTTCACACTCTTCTTCTCCTTCTTGGCCCTCTTCCCAAATCTCGTCCCTAAAACGACACACCCGCCCAGTTTTCTTGCTATTCTTTTCCCTCACGCATAGATTTCCTCCTGCCGATACTCGCATATCCACCAGTTCTGGAATCGCATAATACTTCACAAGTCGTATCTGTTCGTCTAATACCCACACATAGTTATTTAAGTAGGCTACACAGATGTACAGCTGGCCTTGCTTCTAAAAGACTGCTATCTTTTTAATCTTATCGGCTTCTCGAACTCGAAATTTCTGCAGACTTCGTTTCTCTATGTCGAATACAGCCACTCCTTCTTCGACTTTAAAAT
>JAHDVE020011574.1:0-66008 GCA_022606495.2 Halesus radiatus | reverse complement strand
TTTTTATAAAACCCATATTATTGGCTGCTATCCTTATGATGATTGCAAAGTTTCATCCCGAACTCAATTGCAATCGGGACAGAGTCTCAGATATACCTACCCGATTTTATTTATATGAGACATCTATTGACTTATTTTACAAGTCTGGAAAGAAATGGATAGGTAGAGGTCCTGGGTTCGAGTCCCAGATGCGACTGAAATCTTTTTTTATTTCTGTTGTTTTTTCGGTTTCGTGGTTCACTTGGGATGTGTTAATATTATCTTCTTCAATGATTAGAATATTTTTATTTTAAAATTCAGTTTTTTTATGTATTTTAATAACAGAAGGGATGTTTTTGATTATTTATCTGTTATGTCGGTCTCACCAGAAGTCGTCCTATATTCTAGTTCAATTCTGAGGTCTGTTAATTGTTTCCGCTGCAGAAATGATAGATCCTGCCACACCCGGATATTGTTTTTCAATGGATGTTTCTTGCTTAGGAGAATTTTTGGCCATTTCGCTTCTCGGTTTGTCATCATTTCTTTTACCCAATCTGTAAATTTTTAGATCAAGGTTTTTTGTTGAAGTATCAATATCAGAGATTATTTTCTTGACAGATGTTATGTCCATATTTAACGATTCTTTCTGTGATAATGATATACTTCCTGGAACGTTATGAATAATAAATAACATTTTTATCTTTACAACTTTGTTCCTTTATTTCAGCAAGGATTTCGCAGACACTTTGGATTTGTGAAACTGCAGGGACGTGCACATTTCGGCCTATGGTTTTATTAGCTACTAATTCACCCTCGATATTAAACTGAAGGCGACCAAAAGGGGAACTAAAAAACTAATTTCTATCAAATTCTTTTAGTACAATATTTATCAAAGCCCCCGACTTAGACTAGATAAGTTAACCGCCCTATGCCTATGAATGTACGTGAAACGCAAACTTTAATTGAACCATTCTGCGCTATCTCGTATCACGTACGCGCTTGAGAAAAATAATATATCTCATAACTACAAACCATAATGACCATGCGAGCGTCCCAACACCACGGGACATCAAGTCTAAACAAGTAGTTCTTCAAGGATAGGCGAAGCGTGCGGTTGCTTGTTTAACAAAATATTATCAGGTATGAGTATGACTAACATTATATTCATAATCTAGACCAAAAAAAAGTGATTATTTTTTGCCTATTTTTCAGAAAATTAATTACCTGAAGGTAGGGCGGTTAATAGTTAAATCTCTGTGTACCCTTTTTTCCACGGCTTAAATTAGAAAGCAATAAAAATATGGAAATTTCTTTATTGCGGGGATGGCAAGAGGAGAGGGAGAAGATGAGGATCATAAAATAAAAGTACCTTTTAAATTTTCAGAAGAAATAATGTTTTTTTTATTATATCTTTGGTATAAAATTTATTTTAACAAATAGTAAAAATCCTAAGAATGCCTCAATTTCAATTATAAACAAAAGAGGCAACTGAAGTTATGGAGCCAAATATAACATGCACTGCTTTATAAAATATTAAGAATTTTCTATAAGCAACATTACATTTTGGTTCAATGAAGGCATTGCTTTTATTAGGATAAGCTCTGAGAAAGCAAACTGATTAGTCTTATACATCAGATTCAAAAACAAGAAATTCATATTTCAGATGTGTTAATTGACAAACAAGAATACAATTAGGAATTTGTCACAGACATATTAAAATAATAACAATGATTAAATAATTGTCATACCAATGGAACACAAAAACTATTATTAGTTCGCAGCGTTTTTATCTGTGAACGCCGTTGAACCATTTCAATGCAATCTATCCCATCATGGGGCATGTTTTGACACAATGCATGTATTGAAACTTCATGGATTACATATGCAACATCTGCTTATGGGGATAGCCGCCGATGGATCAAATAAGCGACAGCTGTATACATAAATTTTTGACTAAATATCTGGCAATTTAACACATCTCATAAAAACAGGCCTGACCTTCACACTGCGTGAATTGAGTGTGATTTATCATTATTGTTATGAATCCTGATCAGAAACGTTCGATTCACATCTATGGAACCGAGCAGTGCGGATACGTAAAGTGGTAGGTACAGCACAGAAGAGAATATTCACATTACACCATTTGTGAATGTGTTCATAGATAATGAAAGCAACTTATTTTGCTGTGCCTGCCACTTGACGTGTCTGCACTGGTCGGTGCCAGTAGATATTATAGACCTAACGGGTTAGGTTAAACGATTTTTCACATCCATTATTTTATACATATAAAAATAATATTGATTACAATATAGCAATAATATTGTACAAATTTATTTATGTTTTATAAATCAACAAACATTGATTTAAAATATAATTAACAATAAACTTAAACATTCATATGCATGGCAAGTAATTTCTTATGGTTTAAAATAGTTTTATTATTTATGAGGAAAATCAAAGAGACTTAAATTAAATCCTATATGCAAACTGAAATTTAAATGTACTATGTATGTTGAAATGTTTTTTACAGTATTAAAAGCAATAATTTTAAAATGCTGCATAATTAAATTAATTGTTATAGAGGTTGTTGATTGTTCGGTGGGTAGGATACTCGGCTAGCAGTCAGGCGTGTCCACGAATCGGAGTTCGTTTAGACTGCGTGCATAGTAAAGCACCGTAGTAAATTTCGCTTGACAAGCTTACTGCACACTTAAACGAATCGCATCCACGCAGGCACATTCATGTGCAAGATTTTTGGAGATTTTAGACAGGCTGGAGGGGATCTACGGAAAATTAAAAGAACGGCAAAGGGGTCCACAGGGAAAAAAAGTTCGGGAACCTATGGTCTAAACAATATATCTTAGGAGATTCATTTCCCCAAAAAAAAAAGATCGATGGATTTATTCCTGAAATTCAAACACTAAAAAAAAATTATAACAATAAAAGTTAAAGTCAGTAAAAACTGAGGGCGAGTTGTTTGACAGGCAGTCACATTTGACATTGTCACAATAATTTGAAGATCAGGGTCATTTTGAATATTTTTACATTTGAAAGGTTCTCATTAAATGCTGATTTTAGAACCGACAGCGTTTTGTAAAATATTATGTTGGGTTGTTTGACCAGCCGTTGAGTGAGCAATTGAGTCGTCGAGCAGAACACTCTTAAAAAAATGAACTAAACGCACACAAGACCAAAAGTCGGCCCCATAAAAGTGAAAATATTTAAAATGGCGCTGATGAATTGTGACGATGGCAAATGTGACGGTAGGTCAGATAACTAGCCCTAACTGATTTTAATACATAATTAATGTCAAAGGAAAAAAATAAGAAAAAAACATCAACAAATAAATAATAAATTCATCTTGAAGTCAATGGAAGCCAAAAAGCATATTTTTGGAAGATAATTTGTACTCATGCATAGTGCAAGACGAATTTATTTTGCCGAACATATTTGGGGAAAAGCATTAAAAAACTATACAGTCTTTACATAATATACAAAAGGTAGAAACAGGGAACAGGGTTGATTATTAGACATCGATGCGACATAGTGACCCATCGTTTCCGGCGATAAAGACTTGCCCCTGTTTCCCCACACAGATCTTGTTGACGCACTGCCCAAATTCTACGTCGCCTTTCAATTCTATCTTGCCACTCTCGTCGATGCTCCATACCTTGACCACCTTGTCCCAGGCGCCGCTGATCAGCACCACTGAACCGTCGGGCCGCTTTTGGGAAGCCAGAGAGTTGATTATCATATTGTGCGCCTGAAAATACATATTAAATAATATTACCGGATCACCGAAGAGAAAAACTGATAGAAGTGCGTTGTGGGCGTAGCTGTGTCCTCAAAGTAAGGTCAATTTATCTTATTTCAGGTCAAATTGATCAAACATTTTCAAACATCGAACTTTAACAGGTAATTAATTTCATTGGCCTGCCTAGGACCTAAGAATTGAAAGAAAAGTTTGAAGATGAGGATTTTGACTATGACGGTCTTCATTTTCTATTTTCCTCACACTCGCAAACCGGTGCATGCTGGGGCAGCCGGGCCCTCAGTGTGAAAATGCACCTTCACAGTGTGGGGAAGGGGAGCACCTTATTTACGGAACGCAGAGAGAACACCACCCCGCTCCCCTAGCTTTGCCAGTCATTCGACCCTCTGGGTTGGCAGCTACTGAGAACCAATCAGCATGTCGACCCGGGAAACCACCAAAAGGCCGGCATAATGGTTCACAGTGTGTTTAGAATGAGATTGCGAGAGTTCGGTTGTAGATATCAGGAAATAATGAACACAGATGAAATGGCCGGACTTTCCTTAGCATAATTTCCTTATTTCCTTTGATTAACGCTCCGGCATCGAAGGAGTACAGTCGTGTATATTGGTGATAATTGTGATCAAAAATTTATAGTGTACAAACAATATCTCGCCCACCGGGCGATCTACATAAACAAAATGGAAACGCAAGAAATCATTAAAAACATTAAAGAATTAATAAATAAAATTACTTCCGTAAAAGATTCCAAGGTAAAAACATCGCTGGAGCAAAGTTTAATATCCCTGGAAGAAATATTTCAAAATGAGCGTATCTGTCTACAAAAAAAATCATAGATTTACAAGAAACGATGATTATTAATGACCAACGATACACCAAGAAACTCGAAGAAATTCTAATAACCAACCAAAAACATACGCCCAAGTCTGTGACAACAAGAAACCAGCGGACACGAAATACAACATTGAACCAAAATACTCAATTTTATTAACATCTAACACCTGAAACGCCGAGAGCATAAAAACAAAAGTTCAAAAAAATATTGATTTAACTAAAATTAAAGTCGGAGTCAACGGAGTTGAAAAGATTGGCGATAAAAAAATGATAATTTCATGCCAAAAAAAAGAAGATGCAGAAATATTAACCAACGAAATAAATAAGATAACTGGAAAGGAGATTTCGGCGGAAGAAATAAAAAAAAAGAAACCGTTCTTGATGTTAAAAAGGCTCCAATGCCAATTGACTGAAGACGATATTATACATGGAATTATACAACAAAATCAAGAATTAAATCAAGAAGACAAAAATAATATTAAACTCATTAAAGAGTTAAAAAACAAATATAATGAAGGTAAAGAAAACGATACCACAAACTACATCATACAAACAACCGGAAAATTAAGAAGAATATTATTAGACAAAAAAAAAATAAATATAAAATTCCAACGAGTGTACGTCGAAGATTGTAACCCACTCACACAATGTTATCACTGCCTTAAGTTCGGCCATACAGCCCAAAGATGTCTCGACAGGACGCAGCCACCCATTTGCCCCCATTGTACTAAGGAACATATACTCTCGAAATGCGAAAACAGAGAAATAAACCCAATTTGCAACATTTGCTGTGTGCAAAATAAAAGATTTAATTTGAACTATTCCACCGAACAACACCGGGTTGACAGTATAAAATGTCTTTACCGGCAAAAAATGCTTCAAATTGCTAGAGAGCGCATCGACTATGAATAAATATGGTAAATTATATCTCCTCATACTAACTTCAAAATGACTGATTTTATATGTAATGCTTTAGATAAAAAAACATTTATAGAAGAAAGATTATACCACTCCATAAGAGATTTAAATCTAATTTGCTTTGATAAAGGATTTACCTTATTTCATACTAATATAAGAAGTATCGAAAAGAACTTAGATGAATTAATAATATCTTTAAAAACATTAAATTATTTTCCGGACGTTATAGTGTTAACAGAAACACATTCCGCCGGCGAACTGAATTATAATCTTGCGGGGTCCTCTTTCTATACAACAACAACAAAGTTAAACAAAAACAGTGGTATTGCAATGTTCATATCTAACCGCTATAATGTACTCAACATTAAAGAAATACACAATTTTCATAATGTAAACCTATTAAATATTGAGTTTAAAGACCAAAATAAATATTATAATATTATTGCCGTTTATCGCACTCATGCATCAGTAATATCACAATTTATAAATGAATTAAAAAATATATTATTAAATTTTAGAAAGAAAAATAATATTATTGTTGGAGATATGAACTTAAATATTGCAAAAGAATACTTTAGTAAGGATAAAGATAATTATCTAAACATGTTAGCGGAACTTAATTATTTACCGTGCATAAATTCATATACTAGAAACGTTCGAGGTCAACGACCTTCATGTTTAGATCATATATTTACAAATATTTCTGATATCCAAAATATTATATCCGCTGTCATTCATACAACTATCACTGATCCATTATTCATGTATTTTTAATTATTAATTCAGTAATCCAACTTTGCCATCATTTAAACAAGAAAATGTTTAAAAAAAAGTACTTGACATGGATACGTTAAAATGTAAATTAGAAGTAGAACATTGGCTTGAATTTTATCAATGCAATGATGTTAATATTTGTTGTAAAATGTTTGAAGAAAAATTATCTAAATTCATAAATGAGCCAACAAATAATATCGCATCCAAATCCAAACTACCTAACTTCAAACCTATAAAACCATGGATAACTCACAGTTTAATAAAAAATTAATTTTAAAGCATATAAAAACAAACTCTCATATATCATGAAACATACAACAGAAAGCTATTATAAACAGAAGTTGATACAGGTTTAAAATGACAATAAAGGAGTATGGACGATTATAAATGAGATAATGGACAAAAAAAAGTATAAAAACAATGAAATCAGCTCTATTATTCATGATAATTCGAAAACATGTTGCAAAGAGAACCCTTTAAAAGCTGCAAATATATTTAACGAATTCTTTTCAAATATAGGAGAAAATCTCATACACAAAGATCCAAATATAACAATTCCAGACTGTAATGTTGATGTTAAAAATAAAATGTCAACATTTCAACTCACCACAGAGGACGAAATAGTAACTATTATAAACGGCATGAAAGGAGGCCCTGCCCCAGGTTTTGATAGAATTACAATTAACATTTAAAAAAATATTAAAAACAAAATTTCTAAACCGATAATGCATATAATCAACACAAGTTTCCAATGCGGAGTATTTCCATGTAATTACAAACAAACTACCATAACTCCAATATTTAAGTCTGGTAATCCCGAAGATGTTAATAATTCCCGTCCCATTTCAGTAATCTCAAATATTGCAAAAATTTTTGAAAAACTTGTAAAAAAAGACTTAACCAGTTTATAAAATGTAATAGCATAATTCACGAAAATCAATTCGGCTTTATGGAAAGTAGAAGCACACAGGATGCAATTTCAAAATTAACTAGCCTTATTCACACTTCATTAGATAAATCACTAAAATGTCTTGGAATTTTTATAGATCTCAAAAAAGCGTTTGATAGCATATCTCATGACAAACTTATAATTAAATTAAGCAACATTGGAATAAATAGTACAGCTCTGGAATGGATAAAAAACTATCTTTTCAAACGTCCTCAAGTGGTAAAAATAAACGAGGTACTTAGTCATAAAAAAAACAAGTAATTTTGGCATACCTCAAGGTACAGTACTGGGACCTCTACTTTTTATCATCTATGTAAATGACATATTCATGCAAAAGCTAAACGGAAAAATAATATCTTATGCTGACGACACTGTCATAATAATTGAAGGTACTGACTGGAATTCTATTAACAAGCTAGCAAATACTGATATTAATATATTAAAAAATTGGTTCGATAATAATCTACTCTCCCTTAACACTGGAAAAACAAAATTTATTCCTTTCTCTATCAATAAATTTAAATCAAAACCAGAAATAAAAATTATAATACATCAAAGTAACTGCAACAGAATCAATTGTAATCAAGCATGTTCAATACTTAGTCCAACTTCCAAAATTAAATACCTTGGTGTATATATAGACCAGCATTTTAAATGGAAAACACATATTTGTGAACTTGTTAAACGAATTAGAAAATGTATATATATATTTATAAGACTAAGAAATATTCTTAGACTAGAAAACCTAAAAAGAGTGTACTATGCAATTGTTCAGTCTATTTTACAATATGGAATTATTGGCTGGGGGGGAACATATGATAATATTTTAAGTCCACTTAAAATAATTCAAAGATTGATAATAAAGGTAATTTTAAAAAAACCATCATCATTTTCCACTGAAAAGCTTTTTACAATATTCAATGTACCTACAGTAGATAAAATTTATAAAAAATATGCAATTATTCAAATCTTTAAAGAAAAAACGTTAAATAAATTACAATTTAATATATCCGCAAGGTATCAGCAAAACATTAAAATCCCGCCATTCAATACTAAGCATACGCAAAACACATACCTATATCTAGGAATAACTTTTTTTAACAATCTGCCATCTGATCTTAAAATTATAGAAAATATCCATGAATTTCAACATAGATTAAAAAATTACCTCAAACTACTGTAACAATTTAAAAAAAAAAAATTTTTTTTTAATTTTTATTATTATTAGATTTTTTTTTGTCTTTTATTATTATCTTCTCTTCTTTTCTTCTACTTTCTTTTCTTTTCTTTTCATTTTCTTTAATACTATTACTAGTGATAAATTACAAAATTTACACGACAAATTCATATTTTCCTGCTATTGTACAACAATATTTCAAGTTATGATTTGATTAATTAAGCGATAATCACTCACCAAACACAAGAACCTTGTTTCTTTATGGTGAGGAATAGCTATATTATATTTTTTGTTACACTATATGAATCATGTCTTATTTTTATATACTCTCTGTAAAAAATTATCATATTAAATAAATAAAAAAATAAAAAATTCTATACGGGAAGTTAGGAAAATGTCTAAGGTTTGCAATGATAAAAGTCTGTATAAATACTGTCAACCTGTTTTTTATTAGTAAAAGATTCGGTAAAACAATTACGGTAAAACAATAAATTAGTAGCAGTTGACCTTCCATTGCCGAATCCGTTAATTTTTTGTTGTACTTCTTTTAGTATTGACGGATAAATTAATTCGTAAAAAAGGGATTCAAAAAGATTTGGGATTACTAATTGTTTACATCGTGGCGTTCATTGGTATATGATCATAAGTGGCTGTGTGTAGTTTTTCAAGTTCGGGTATAAACTGTGAATTGAACATTGAATATTTGAAAATTAACTTTTTTTATCATCTCCCGCTGATTTTTGAGGCTAACTGGATAAATGAACTGCGATAGAAATTTTTTGCAACTTATAGTTCTTCTATTATTTTTTAATTTATTTTAATGGTTTCGTTTTTCTCGTGGTAGGCACAGCTTTAAGCTATTGTGGACTGTACGCCACTGATGTGATAAAACATATAGGATGGTAGATTTTTTTTTATGTCTATGTCAACACCTTTTTTTGAAAATTGGTGTAAGTTGGAGTGAATCTGATATTGCAGATGCGTATTGTTAGAGAAATATTGGCGGGATATTATCTGGGCCTGCAGATTTGTTGGGGTCAAGAGAAAGAATTTAATTTAGCCAGGATTCCCGTGTAATGTGGTAATTCTGTTTCATTATTAAAAGCAAACAACCTTTTTGTGCATTCAACAAAAATTCTAAGAAAGCAGAAAATGTTAGATAGCGGAGTATTGAACCCTCGACGCCTGGTTGAGAACCCATACCTTTGGACTACTCGGCTGCAAAACGATTCAGTACTTCTTAAAACAACAAGTTTATCATAAACATCAATAATTTATCCTGAAAAACATCGTAGCAGGTACCTACCTAATGTAAGTAAGTGCCGACATAACTATTTTGCTAAATTTAGCATTTAGCCCGCGTCAAAATTTAATCTGTCTGACTAACCGTATAAGTAGGTACACCTACACAATATTGGGTGGGTATTTAGTTCCAACATATTAGCCCGTGCATAGTTGGGACAATATGACGCGTCCACCCAGTTTTAACGGCTACACGTCGCACAATAGATTTTGTCAAAAGGGATGACAGGACATTATTTTATGCGGAAATTAATTATGTCTTTGTGACGGGAAGGGAACGCCTATGCTAACGTCATTATTATTATCATAATACGCGCGCGTAATTGAATTACTTTTTCGTGTCTATTCCAAGGTTTCCAAAACTTTGTAAGTAGGTAGTAAAAAGATTATATATTTCTTTCTTTTAAAGAAAAACTACCCGTCGTTAACGGGAAAATACCTCCCACGTGTCAAAAATGTAAATTGTTCAGGTGGAACTAAAACTATTTTTTGAGAGTTACGGATTGT
The DNA here is from genome assembly GCA_022606495.2 of Halesus radiatus. Classification (NCBI taxonomy): domain Eukaryota; kingdom Metazoa; phylum Arthropoda; class Insecta; order Trichoptera; family Limnephilidae; genus Halesus; species Halesus radiatus. The sequence goes on along the minus strand of JAHDVE020011574.1, from coordinate 55,796 downwards.
TTTTTAAAACATAAAATACGCTGTGGTGTTTTAGATGCAACAACGTACAGGGTTATTCAAAATGATGGACTCAATTTCGTACCACTATATTTCCTGAATTAAACGTTATATATGAATGATCTACTATGGGAATTGAAAAGGAGAGAGGAGGTCCGAAAGTTTCGAATCCCACCGCTAGATCGCTCATAGCAGGGCCGGTCCTATGCAGGCGTAATTGGAGCAGTCGGCTCTAGGCGCCATTTTTCCAATGCGCCAAGGCAATGATAATATCTAACACCTATCACAGCGCTACTGAGGTGATTATGGGCGGCAAAATTTTGCATGTGCCAGGTGCCTGGCTCAAGTTGCGCAAACAACCGCTAGAGTGCTCGCGCCGCCAAGAAGCCATTTCACGTCAATTGTGAGTTAAATGGCCAGTAAGCAGCACAAGGTTTTCTGCATTCGTGAGTTCTGAAAAACTGAGTTGACAACTGTAGTGCAGCGTACCTTTCGTCTCCATTTTAATATTCAACCTCCAACTAGAAAAAGCATTTGTCGTTAGCATCACCAATTTAAACAAACTGGATGTCTCTGTAAAGGAAAAAGTCCGTGCCGCCGACCGCGTGTATCAGAAGAGAACGTTCGAAATTGACTTTATCATTTTAATAACCATATACAGGGTGTATCGGCACGTACCCGACAAACTTTAACCAGCGATTCCTGAGCATATTTGGAGTAAAAAATGTTATGGCCACTTTTCTGTCCGGTAACTTTTTTTTTCTATAAAAAATTATTATTCATATTTTCACCACACGTCACCACTGTTTTATCTTTTGTCAAACTGTAAAAGCAACGTCGCAAATCAATACGCGTTTCAAACGCGAACACGTCAAGAATGCATGGGTGAATTAATGTTGCCAGATTGCTAAATTTAATAATTATAAAATTTTATTTTATTTAAAACTTCGTAATTTTTTTAAAAACTCGACAAAAAATTACCACTAACTAACTAACAACTAACCATCACGCCGTTTCCCCGCAGGGGTAGTCAGAGAGGACGGACCGCCAAACATCTCGATCTTGGCATACACTTCTTGCTTCATTCACATTCATACAACGCCTCATACATTCTCTTCTGTTATTCCGACTTCTGACATGGCCCGACTCGAGTATTTGATTCACTTGATCGTGCCATGTCTTCCTCGGGCGTCCCCGGGCTCTTCTTCCATTCACATTCGCGTCATGTATTCTCCTAACACTCCTTTCTTCGTTCATTCGCTCTACATGCCCAAACCATCTAAGCGTCCCTTTCTTAATCTTGCTCACTACGCTTACATCAGCCTTGCACTCTTTACGAATCTCAACACTTTTCACTCGATCATACATGGTTTTACCACACATTCGTCTCAGAGATCTCATTTCTACAGCATTCAGTCTACTTTCATCCTTCCTCTGCCAGTTCCATGCCTCACTGCCATACATCAGGTTGGTATCAGCACTCTATTGTGGACTGCTAGCTTCGCTTCTTTGGACAACTTTTTGTTTGCGCCAACCGCGTTCAGTCCTCCGTTAATGGAGTTTCCTGCATTCACCCTTCTTTCAATATCCCTATCAGTCTTTCCATCTCTCGTAAACATACTTCCCAAATACACAAACTCGTCTACCTGCTCCAAGTATTCGTCATTCACAACTATATTGCACACTGTCTTCGTACTCTCTCTTTCAAACACCATGACTTTAGACTTACTTACATTCATCATTAGCTCATTCTTCATACATACTTCGTTCATCCTAGATACGAGGGACTGTAGATCTTCCATACTGTTAGCAATCAGCACCGCATCATCAGCATACAACAGACAACATACTTGCAGACTACTCATTTTCGCGCCCAGGCCCACCTCTTTCAATTCTTGCATACAATTATCCATGTATAGATTGAATAACCACGGTGACATTACGCAGCCTTGCTTAACACCTTTTGTGATGTCAAACCACCCCGTAAAATCACCGTTTGCCCTAACACATGCAACGCTTCCCTCGTACAGCGATGCGATTGCCTGTATAAGATTTGTATTTACACCACACTTAGACAACACCTTCCATAACTTTTTTCTGTCAACTCTGTCGTATGCTTTTTGTAGATCTACAAAAGCACAGAAAAGTTTCTGTTTTTTTGCCAGAAACTTCTCTGTGAGCATACGCAACGAGAAAATCTGATCCATGCACCCCCTTCCACTCATAAATGCGCCTTGCACATCCCATATTTTATCCTTTGTTTTCATTTTTTAAAATTATAGTGGTAATTGTTTTCAACAATTACCACTATAATTTTAAAAAAATATTCTTAACCATACGCCATTTCGCAGCAGGCTCGTACACACCCTTTTTTATTCTGAATTTTGACATGGCCCGACTCACGAAGGTACCAATTTGATTCACACGATTTTGCCATGTCATCCATTCCCGACTTATAATTATATTATAACTCCTTTCATCGTTCAGTGGAAGGGACTCTCGCCCTGGTGAAAGATCATAATTCAGAATTGAAACGTTGCTTGAAATGACTAGCCGTATTTGGTGACCAGATCTGAATAGCCAGGTACTTCCTCACCTTCCTCTCCTTCCCTTAGCCATACAACTTACCCCAATTCAACATAATAATTGTGTAGGTACTCGTATATCGGATTTTGGTAGCTGTTATTGGGAGATACAAATATCGATATTAAAAATAATAATCAAATGTATGTTCCTCTTTTAAATTAATGCGTTTACTCATAAACTCCACTCCGTTGAATGTGCGAATAAATTTCAATTGAAAGCAGGTGCTCAGATCAATAAATCCATAGCATAATAGCATTGAAAGCAGGTGCTAATTAAGTCAAATTAAAGTGATTAAAAACCCATCTGGCAACATTTTATTTGAGTTCGTTGAATAATATTCTTACGTTCTGGGGGGCTTTTAGCTCGTTCAGCGGCAGTATTCGTCTCATTTTTTACTATTATTATTTAGTGTGTAGGAAAGAGCCAAGACGCTTTTCGACACACTTGCTAATAACAGCTGTTGCCTTCACGCACGTGCATTGATATGAATGACATTGTGAGAATTTTACCAAATAAATAATAAATGAAAATGCGGACATGTAGGTTATGTAATATTTTTTATTGGAGCATTTGTTCGAAATGACTGCCATTATTTTCAATGCAAGCGTGCAGTCTTGTTATATTTTGAATATTTAAGTTTACAGGATTTACTTTCATTTCTGCAGCGGCCACCATCACTCGTTCGAGCAGGTGCTCTCTTGAGGCGATTGGCTTAGCATACACTTTTTCCTTGAGAGCCCCCCACAAGTAGTAATCCAGGGGGGTCAGATCGGGTGATCTCGGTGGCCAGGCAATGGTCGGACTTCCACGGCCTATCCAACGACCAGGAAACTCGACGTCCAAGTAGTTCCGCACGGCAATAGAGTAGTGTGGTGGGGCTCCATCATGCTGGAACCACATTCTCCGTAGTGATTCGAGGTTCACATCTTCCAGAATCTCGCCCAGTTGCTCTTGTAGGAACTCCAAATACATCGGTCCATTTAGTCTGGGGGGCAACTCGATTGGACCGAGTATTTGATTTCCTAGGATTCCTGCCCACATGTTAATGGAAAATCTGTCCTGGCTCGACGACTCCCGAACAAGCTTGGGGTTTTGTTCAGCCCAATGGTGCAAGTTGTGCACATTTAGCACTCCTGTTTTAGTGAACTGTGCTTCATCGGTAAACAATATGTTTTTCATGAAGTCTGCATCCCTCATGACATTATGCAGCATTCTTCTGCAGTATACGACTCTGGAAAAGTTATCATTCTCCAGGAGGCCTTGGCAGCGCCTGTAGTGGAAAGGTTTGAGCCCGTGCTTCTTCAAAACTCTCCACACCGCCATGTGTTCCCTGTGTCCTATCATCAGAGCGATCCGACGCACGGACAGCGTGGGATCTTCGGTGATCAAGTTGAGGATTCTCTGCTCAACTGCCACAGGAACAATATTGTATCCTCCGCCGGCGCCTTCAATCCGTCCGATGCCATTGTCACGCAGTCGTTGATACATCTGAAACAAAACAACTTTTATTATTCAGCTCAGTAGTAAATGTCAAATAAATGAACGCGGGCTTTTGCACTCATTTTATTTTTAAATAACACTTATTTTAGGCACATATTAGAAAACTTAGGTTTTCTCTTCATTTATTTCATTTTTTTACAGTTAAATAGTACACAGTGTTTTAATTCATATTTTTCTTAACTAGGAATGGTTGATATCTTAGATTCACAGGGATGAAATTGAATTGTAAGTCATTTAAATAATCACATGGTGAGAAAGGGAGTGAATTTAATTGCAGTGAATGATGCATTTATTAGATATTAAAATTAAACTTTTTAAAACGCCGTTTCGTGACCATTGATTACAAATCACCTAAAGTTCGATTTACATTTTTAAAGTTGGTAGCCCCTTGTTATGTTTTTAATGTCCCAATGATTAAATTTCAAAACAGCTTTTTGGCATTATCAATGAATGTAAATAGTTTCAATAAACAAATGATTTACAAACCTGTACGAAGGTGCTATGGTGTGGGACGGGTCTTTCAGGAAACCTCATCCGATACTCTCTCACGGCTGCTCGTGAATTCCCATTGCAAAGTCCATAAACAAACACAATATCTGCTTGGTCGGCAGGTGAATAATTGAGAGGCATATTTCAACAGTAAAAAAACTTCAAAACTTAGATAACAAAACAACAACGAAAGTAGGTAAAGGTTGTGACAAGCGAACTTCCAAAACAACACTGAACACTGACATTAGACGGGTAGCGGGAACGACACACTTGACTTGAGATAGATGATATGCGTGAAAGAGATAGCAGTAGTGCGGCGTTGCCATTTATTTCACCCCTATTCTGTGGACAGTGAGGGAGTGTGGAGATTTTATTTATTTTTTAATTTTTATAGAAAAAAAAAGTTACCGGACAGAAAAGTGGCCATAACATTTTTTACTCCAAATATGCTCAGGAATCGCTGGTTAAAGTTTGTCGGGTACGTGCCGATACACCCTGTATATATATACATTAATATACAGAATACCATTCTAATATTATTATTATTCTAATAGTATTCTGTATATTCCTGATGAGGAAAGCATTGCTTTCGAAACATGTTGATATTTATATATTAATAAAGTGGTGATTACAAACTAATTTTTAATTCGTTCATAATATATATTTTTAATGCTTTGTTACTAATGTTGGCTCACCCTATCTGCGCTGCAAATACTGAATCCAAGATGGCCACCTACCGCTGGGAACAGCTGTGAGAGTAGCAGCGGCGGTACGTACGAGCGGGGACTTGCTTGGCGCTCGGCGCTCGCTGAAAGATAAGTCAGTAACGGCCCGTAATTCGTGTGTACCGCACGCCTGTTGTGGTCGCGATGGCCGCATGCGCGATATCATTGCGTGAATATACCTCGATGTTTATGTCATTCTTTATTTCAAACCTGGCTTGACTCTCGTCAAAATCCGCAGATCTGTCAATTGAATAAATCCAGCTCGATTCTGCAGGAGTTTGTCGTGTTTCCACAGCGTCCCATGGGACGTTATGAGCTGTTTATCGATTCCGAAATAGAATGGATGCAGCTATCTGTGTTTATTTATCCCTCAAAACTAGGCACTATGTCTGTAGGTCATTCAGTGTGAATCAGGAAGTGATGTGCAGTTTTCTGGCGGGGTACAAAATTATGCATATATAAATCTTATAAAACTCGTGTGTAGAGATCTTGACTAAACTGACTTGAACTATTGTGGCGCAGTTCTATTTGACAGTGTAAAAATAAACATTCTGGCGATTCGGAACGTAAACATTGACTGGAAACTGAAAGCCAAGTAGTGCAGCGAAGTTGGGAGAAACTTTGCTTTTCTTTGGTGATATCTTTCTACGTTCATCGAACCAGGAATATAACTGCAGTTGTCGATTTAAAGTGAGTAACTAACTGAAGTTAATAATAATTTACCATTCACCTTTAGATGAACACAAATCATTGTAAACAATAAAATATCATCCTAATGACCTAATCAGCACACAAATGTTATGTCATTAGAAAGATTCCATATCCATAAAATGAGTTAATAATTTATTTATTTACACTTCGAGGTCTCCAAATAAAAATGTGTTCTGTTTTGTATAGAAATCAAATTTGTTTTAGCAAGGGAAAGGTTTGTAACGTTATGTAAATGAACCTACCCTTACAAATAAATCAAATTTGGTCTCATTCTAATTTGCCTCTGGGGGCAATGGGGGCTGGTTACTGGTTACATTTGACCTTTATCCGACCTTAACCCAAACCTTGTGTGTAATTATAACAGGATATTATGAATAAGGGCTACGAAAAAGGATTTGCTTGGATTAATAATGTAATATTTCAAGGCCCTGGTGTTCGAATTGTAAAACTTTACGTTGTTTTTAATTCGACTTTTTATAAATATTGTTTTTACAAATTTATATACATATTTTTTTAATCCAAGGGTGGTTAGACCCTGGTATTATGGGAACAAAGGGTTTACAGTGTTACGAAGAAAGTTGCGAGATCTCTAAAAAGTAATTTAACCCCTTCGAACCGTACGTATATTTGAAAATGCATGGATTTCGGAATTTTTTCTTCCTTATCTAGAGCGAATAAAAATTTATGGTTTTCTTTTTACAATTTATCATTTTAAGTGAAACACGCCCTTGGAGGCCTAAAATTTTCTTTAAAATGAAAGTACCAATAACTAAGTGAATTCTGCAAGCATTATTGTTTTGTCACTGCCAGTTTTATTCAATTTAGGTCTGAAAGTAATTTTTGACTCGGCTTTAAAAAATATTGTTTTCGCAAATTGATATTTTTTTAATCTAAGCGTTGCTAAAACCTGATCTTGTGGGTACAAATGTGTTATTGGTTACGAAGGAAATTATTCCTTAGACGCAAAGCTATCGTTTTCTTTATATACGAGTAGATACTTGCAGGTACTTACTTACCTTAGTATTTCTGTTTTTTAAACTATTATTTTGTTTGGGTTTCTATTGTACCTAAATACTTAATATTTTCATACTTCTTTGATGAAAAAATTCAACAGTATTTTTAATCAAAATATCATCTGCTTTCGTATTTTTCATACCCAATACATAATATTATTTTCTCCAAACAAATTGTGTTTGTTCAGTAATAATATGTTTATTATTTTGAAAGTAATTATTGAGTACTTAATTTTATTCAGTAGGTTTACTTAACTCTATCAAAGTGTGGTACCTACTTTTACCAATCCGTATATATCCTACCATATCTAATTAAATTACTGTACCTATAATTTGGTTATTTATTTTCTTATTGATCAACTGAAATAAACGGCACCTACATGCCTACAAATAAAATGATATCTTGTCTATTTTTACATTTTAGTACTTAGATATTTCAAAGTTCCATAGCTCGTGATGGAAATGACAATGCGAGCTAAAAATAGTTGCATTGACCTAAAACTTTCAGACAATAACAAATCTTTTCAATTTTCACGAGAGCCTTTTGCTGCTTAGTTCAGTCAGTTTTCAGCTTCATAGTTTTTTTTTTAACTTTGGCCCTCTGGCATAACAAAAGTCGTACAACTAATTATTTATCATACGCAAATAATAGATACCATAAAGACAAGTACAAACTATTGTGATCGAAACTTCTGATTTCCCATTGATAACAATCAATCGTGTTAGAATTGGTAATCATTAATAATTCTGAGTTCGTATTGTGCAATATAACGCGTAGGTACGAGTTTTGTAAATGGAAATAATAATATTTGTATTTTGATTAATCAGTTATCTGTAGTTCATAGAAACTTACAAATTGATAGTGAAATGGCACTCGATCGATTTCTGTTTTGAGATAAAGAAGGTCATATTCTTTGTTCCTAATAGTATAGGTGTACCTGATAAGTATATATTGCAGTAATACATACTAGCAGATTAAAAACCCGGGTTTTTGCTGCATCGTTGACATTGCACACCTCCGCACTGATAAAATAGAACATATTTGGGCACACGTAAAGAAAGACACAGTAAGTTCATTGTGGTACGAATTGAATTGCAGACTTTTTTGCGTATGGGGGAAAATTACCATTTCTACTATATGCGTCTACAAGGCGATTAACATAGGACTCTAGGACATTAACACTGTAAGATTGGTTTACGTTTTGCTAGCAGAAATTATTAATTATGCACTTATTGTAAGAGCTTGGCATCCACAATAGGCTATCGACTGTCTGCCTACAGTGTATCCTCAGATTCTTTGTACATGTTGCTCGCCAAACCGAGAACTCCAACCCGAAGAAGCTCATGCTCACTTGGCAAAGTGGAAGGCAGGAGAAGCAGAGGAAGGTCACCGATTCGTTGGAGTGATCAAATTTCGCAGGCTCCACGCAGCGCTGGTTCGCGAGAAGTGGAGGAGCCTTGTACATAAGGGAGATTGGAGTGGGGGTCACGATCCTCAGCAATGAGGAAGCGACTCAAGAAGAAGAAGATTGCGAGCTAGTTTGAAAAATAATGCTTTATGAGGGGCTCATGATAGAAATATCTTTCGGTCACTAGGTGTTATAGTATTGTCAGTGGCGGTTCGTGACTTTTGAGTGATCTAGAGTGCTAAGATTGAAAAATACGACGTGATTAATGTTTGAAAAAATTGAAATTTTGAAAAAATAAAAAATCATTTTCAGCTTCAACAACATCAATAACGTCCTATTTAACATAGCACTCTAGCTCACTCAAAAGTCACGAGCCGCCACTGGTAATGATGACCATTTTAGAATACCATGCAGTGCATCCATGGTTTTTACAAACTACAGAAGAACATGATTCAAAATTACAGTAATGACTTTTTCTTTATCGAAGAAAGCAATTACTTTGTGGTTTACCATTATAATTTATGAAGAAGGTTGAGTTGAACCGAAACCGGTCGATAATGTAAATATAAATAAAGTGTTTTAAAACAACTTTTTTCATTTAATTACTTTTTCATTCTCGACTCTTTATAGCGATTACACAATAGTTCTAAAATATTTTATATATCGTTTGTACATTTCACAGGGTTCGAAGGATATATCACTGATACATATCACGATAAATATATATTTATATCATATTCGTAAAAAGCATTTACTTTGTGGCTTACCATCGATCATATTTTTAATAGAGATACAGGGGTTCAAATTCTTCAACGTAAAAAAATGCAAAAATTAGATTATTTAGGACCACTTGAAAATAGTAAATCCCTAAATATTATAAAAAATAAAATAACTTTGTTTCAATTTCACTTTATTATTTTTTCATCCAACCGGTTTCGATTCAACCTGAACCTTCCTCAGGGTCAATAAAAATATATTAAACATAATACTTAATATTTAATAGAAAATTAGAAGAGAGAGACAGAACATCAACTTAGGTGGGGGGCAAGGAAGGAGGAGCTATTATTAGATATTAATTCTAGTATATTGAATAACCAAGTAAATTGATCTTATAGTACTATTCTAGATATTTTTCCAGTGAACCGATCGTTTCCTCGTGAAATACCCTAATTACCCCTTCCCCTTTGGTCGCTTCCCACTCCAATACCTAAATATTCATGTATGTTTCATTATGTTGTATCTTATGTTAGTTTTAATATAGTCCTGACGAAGGAAGGGCACTTCCGTAACCGGTCGATCATTATATTAAATGGAAGTGGTTTACAACAAATTTATGTGTTTATATTATATCTATGATTTTGTAGGTGGCTTTGTTTTTAGAGGATATTCCTGCGTTTCTCCGTGTTTAACAGTTGCGTTGTTATGTGTTTGGAACTCAGTTTCACATAATTCATACATTGCCCTTGGTATGGTGGAAATCTCTGACCATTGATGACAACTGTTGGCCATTAGGAAAAAAAACAACTTCGTTTCATTTTCTCAGCAATTACATTTGTCATGCAGTAACAGCAACCCCACGGAGATACTCTTCATCCCTATTTAAACTGTATTTTGAACGTTTATTTCCCTTTCCAAAACAAATTGGTATCGCTTTTTGGATATAATTATATACATCTATTTTTATCCGATATTTTCATCACCCTGATATTTCATTATATATTATCAATTGATAGTATCCAAGTACTTATATTTAAGGCACATTCCAGAGTGATCGACTGTCTCAGTATTACCTTGGTGAAAGACCGCCATTCAGAATCGAGACGTTGCTTGAAATGACTTTAGAAGTGTTTAGTGACTAAGTCTGAATAGTCAGGTTTTTTACAACCTTCCTATATTCCATATACTTCATCTCTCCACTCCATACAGTCTCGCAACATGCCCCAAATGGGGATTCCAAAGTCCCACTGGCTCCAGGCAGTGGGGACTTTTATGTGCTACTCACCTTACATATAAATGAAATTGTTAAGAGGAACGGCTGCGCGGCCTGTTTCATACAAAACTTAATTTTGGATTTGAGGCCAAGGACCCATCCAAATCGAATGATGTTTTTTTTTAAATTAAAGGTTTAGTAAATAATTATGTATGAAACAGGCAGCGCAGCCGTTCCTCTTAAACATGACTGATTACAGTGATTCCTGAAACTATGCATTTTTATCAAAGGAATATACGTTATTGGTTTTACCTTAGGAATTTTTACCAATACGCTAAGGTTTACCTTAGCTTAATATTCGTATTGAATTTGTCAGATAAAATTTATTATAAAACACCACACAGCAATAATATCTAATTATTATTGTTTGAATAACTTTCCCGATTTTCACAAAACTATAACTAAACTAATTTGATTTCAAACAAAAAGTTGCGACATTAATTTCTGAAACTACCAACCGTTACATTATTATTATTTCGTAGAAACTTTAATAAACTCGTTTTGACAATAATTATTGCAATATGGTTTCGCAAGGAATTTAACTATAAGTTAACTAAATGACGTAATAAAGGAACCACTATACAATATACGTACCTTCGTGTATTATTTGTCCATTCTTGTCATTATTTCTTAGTATACTGCGTATCCTGATGAGGGAAGCTTCGTCTACGAAACATTATTAAATAGTGGTTTAAACAAAATATTTCTTATTAATTTTTCATTTCAAGTTACTATTTTCCAAAATAACTGATTAGCGTCATAAGGTTTGAGTGGATTTTGGGATGTTTAAATACATATTTGTTTTATGTAATTTTATGATTTTGCCATTCACCTTTTGGGAACAAATCATTCTTTCAACAGGAACGAGGGTTTAGAAATTTTTCACACAATTTAAAAAAATATTTGAATTACAATGATTAGATAAATTAGAAATATTAGAAATGAGAAAAAAAGTGTTAACTGTTATATTATTAATAACTAAATACTTTCTACAAATAACCATGTCCTTAATTTGTTTTCACATTAATACCTAATTAGTTACCCTCTCCCACACAGTTATTGTCACAGTTTTGTCTACGCTTATAATGCAATTTTAATTTCTATATAGTTTGTATCCCTGTGAAGGAACCCTGGAACACGTTGATATTTATTATTAAAACAGTGGTTAAAAAAAATATTTGTTTAATTCGTTGAACAGCGTGAGGGCATTGGACAAACGCGTTATTTTGATGGGATTTTGAAATTTCTATTCTTCTTCAATTCGAATAAACTAACAGAATATCTACATATTTTTAGGATTCTCCCATAGAGAGTCCCTTACTACGTGAGATATAATCTTTGAAAGGCATTGATTTCCTTCAATTCTCACTGTCCCCGTGTAAAATAAGGAGTAAAAACAACATTTACATTAATTTGTAACCAGAAAGTGATTTCCGATGTCCACCGTCTGCATATAAATAAGGGTTCGGATGAAGCGAGGGCCTTCATGAGGTAATTTTCGTGTTTTGTTCCGGTGGAATATTGCCACCGGAATTTTAATTGTGCCACGTCTCCCAGACGGCGTTTAGAGTCATTTCAGATGTCAAGGCGTTGTGATGCATTTTTTCGTCGTAACGATTTGTCCTATGTCAGATTTTTGTATAGAAGGGCTATTAAAGCGGAGTTTTCCTTTGTAGTAGCGGGACTGAGGTACACATTAGTTTATTTAAGAGATCTTACCAATTGGAATGAGAAATATTAGACAGGAAACCAGAGTTATGTCTCTAGTCACTTCACGGATTTCTTCTTTACCTAAAATATAAGGCGAAGGTTTTGTTGACTAATAATAATAATACATACCTTCAATATGCAAATGAACTAACTATGACCAAATGATTATATTTGTCAATAAATGATATTGTAAGGTCGGAATTAATGAGACGAGACTCTAATCTTTGACTTTTTTTTTTCTTATTTTTAACCAAGGTTACACAAATGAGGAAATTATAACCACTCAAAGGCGGTTATTACACAACGCAAACCTTGATATTTTGATACCTAACAAATTTCATGACAATAGTTTTCCAATTTTTCCATTTCATTAAAGACCATTGAATTTCGGGCGGATCTCAAATGCACGTATGAAAAAAGAGATTCAGATAATGTAATTCTGCTAAACTGCCAATGATAATATTCTTCCTTTAGAAGGTACCCGCTATCTACATCTGAAGTTTGACACATTTGGACATAATGTTACTAAAGGTTCCGTGACTTGAAAATGCGGTGACTAAGCAGAGTGCACATTTAGATACAACAGACAAGATTACCTGTATTGTGAAGCAATAATTCCTTCACTTGATTGCAGAGGTTGAAATGTATCGGGCTAATGAACGATACTCGTACAATAGGTTAAAGATAGTCAAGCTTAATGCACAGTGCGAGTGTTTCTCAATCCATGCATATGCAAGACTTTACCGGTGAAGTCATTATATCTATCTGTTGGTTGTACTGCACTAATATCTAATATCACATATTGGCTAACTATCAATCGTTTCATCCGGTCTCAAATTGTCTACTAAGTACTTGCCAACACCCTTATTTATAAAATAATATACTCTCAAGCAATTTCTGAAGATATTCTTAGATGATTTTCTACGTCTCTTGTCGGTAATATCATTATTTACCGAATATACGGAATGAAAGCAGAATAATTAACAATGGCATTTTCCAGCTATTGAAACGTAACCGACCTGCACTTTCCGCTGACGTATTGTTACTCCATTTCCGTCTGTTTCCAATAAAACAATAAAATCAAACGCCATTGTTTTGTACCTTTGTATTTCTAATAATCTTTTTGTTTGTTTTATAGGTCACGAAGATGTCGGCGAGAGATGAATTCAAAGTGCAGCATCCTCCGTGCAACCACGCCTAGTGAATAGCTCATCTCGTAAGACGATATTTCTCCACTTCCACGGGCCGCGGAGAAATCTTCTCATGAAGTGAAATCCGTGAACAAGCGTTCAAAGGTCTTAATTGCCGCAAATAGACGTGAAAAAGACACGACGAAATTTGCAAAGACAGTCTAAATACAACAAAAAAGCGTAAAAGAATTCTCATTATCATTCTTCAATATCATAAAAGAAACTCTATTTTCTCATAGTAATATTCTAATCTTAATGTTGAATAAGTGAAAGTGTAAGGCATTAGTGCATAGCTCAGTGCGACAGTAGAGACATTTTATTATCTCAGTGTTAGAATCCGATATCGTAGTTTCAGTTTAAGGTGTTCATCGAACGAGCTTCACCATGTTGGGAGTCTTTAAGCGACGATGGAAGCCCAAAAGGTTAGTGCTGATTTATTATAAGCAACTTCTATCAATCGATCAATTCATCCCTCATAACTCGTAGCACCCGTCGATCGGTCATCTCATTTCGCACTTCTGCTCGGCCCGACGTGGTGGAATGCCGAGTCTACTCTCGAAGCCATTAATTATAGCATTTTATGTCCGATGGTTATGATACGTGTAATCCTGTATACGATTGTTATGGAGACCGGAGAGATATCCTGAAGTATAAACCAAATAATATTTGTATGTTCTGTAGGTACCTACGGATGCCAACAACGATTATAGTTTGATATTAAACAAGTGCTCTGTTTTAAACCACTTTATCTATTTAACTGTCAAGTTAGACAAACTAGACTGACCGAGTGTCACAATAGACAGTCAAACTGGCAAAAGTAGTGGTTTAAATTAAAGTTCAGCGTCTTATGAACACACTATGATATTATGTTGAAATTTGGTAGGAAGTTAGGTAACTAACTAACTAACTAACCATCACGCCGTTTCCCCGCAGGGGTAGGCAGAGAGGACGGACCGCCAAACAACTCGATCTTGGCATACACTTCTTGCTTCATTCACATTCATACATCGTCTCATACATTATCTTCTATTATTCCGACTTCTGACATGGCCAGACTCAAGTATTTGATTCACTTGATCGTGCCATGTCTTCCTCGGGCGTCCACGGCTTCTTTTTTCCATTAACATTCGCGTCATACATTCTCCTTACACTCCTCTCTTCGTTCATTCGCTCTACATGCCCAAACCATCTAAGCGTCCTTTTCTTGATTTTGCTCATTACGCTTACATCAAGCCTTGCATTCTTTACGAATCTCAAAATTTTTCATATGATCATACATGGTTTTACCACACATTCGTCTTAGAGATCTCATTTCTACAGCATTCAGTCTACTTTCGTCCTTCCTCTGCCAGTTCGATGCCTTACTGCCATACATCAGGGTTGGTATCAGCACTCCATTGTGGACTGCTAGCTTCGCTTCTTTGGACAACTTTTTGTTTGCGCCAACCGCGTTCAGTCCTCCGTTAATGGAGTTTCCTGCATTCACCCTTCTTTCAATATCCCTATCAGTCTTTCCATCTCTCGTAAACATACTTCCCAAATACACAAACTCATCAACCTGCTCCAAGTATTCATCATTCACAACTATATTGCATACTGTTTTCGTACTCTTTCTTTCAAACACCATGACTTTGGACTTATTTACATTCATCATTAGCTCATTCTTCATACATACTTCGTTCATCCTAGATACGAGGGACTGTAGATCTTCCATACTGTTAGCAATCAGCACCGCATCATCAGCATACAACAGACAACATAAAAATAGGTAAAATATATTTATGTATTGCGAAATAACTTAACCACCGCCATAACTTTTGTTAGGTACCCACCTATTCTACTCGTTTTAAAAAAACCAATCCCGATAAATAATAAAACATGAAAAATACTATAAAACCCAAACACGCGCAGGTTGCCTTTATAAACCCCCGCTGATTTATGTAACCTTTTTAATATCGTACGTGCGCTCTTTTGTAACTTGAAACCGTTTTTTGTGACACAGTGACATACTCGAAACGGTCCGCCCGGAATGTCAAGGATTGGTTCATTTTAGCTCGCAGAACACTCAAAAGGGCAGACGTTTAGATGTTAGACCACATCCGCAACTTCAACAAAAGCGTTGACAGGCAAATCCGACCATGTGCACCAAACCTACACAAAACCAGAAACACATGGCATTATGTGAAGTGCAGTTAATTCTGCAACCATTTATATTTGTTCACACCATCTTGTAAAAAAAAACCTGCTGACATAATAGTAAGATGGCTACAGAGGAATTCAGATAAGATTCCCACTTGTAACACATGTTTTTCGCAGGTTTCATTTCTATGCATAACACCGGTTATTTTGTTTCGTTTTTTCGATCTATTAATGTATGCAAACCGCATGTAAACAAACACCCACGCTTTCCTTCGTCACCACGTTTTAAGGTAGCATGTGTATTTTTTTTAGAAATAATTGAAGAAGCTTTATTAAGCTCCGAGAAGAAAGAAGAGGTAAACAATCGTATACTTTTATCACGTTGTCATAACACATTTACATTTAAATGTATCTTTTATCTTTGTTTTCAGTGAAATTTCTTTACACACTGTTTTACGGTAGCATGTGTGTTTAGGTTGTTTGTTTGTCTCTTTTTTTATTATTTGTAAATGATTGAATAACCCCTTTTATTTTCACAGAGGTAACGTTAATCTTCGCTTTCAGTGAAATTCCTTTCCACAAAAGCAATTCTGATAAACAAATGTGAATGTTTTATCTTTGTAATCGAATAATCTAAAACAACCTTTGCGTAAGGATAATATGAAAGGGAAACACTTTGGTGTAAATAAGAAAAGCTAAGACACGCATTCCGTTCACGTACGTAACATTTAAGTGCAATTTGTATAAACGCTACATCGACTCCATTGCCAGAAAATTTTCAGAAAAATCTTTCTCACGGAGCGGAGTCTCGTTTATTTTCTTCGCATTCAATAGAATCTTCTTCGTCTTCTCACCTACCTACGATATAAGTCCACACCTAATGTGTGTATGGTTCATCTAAATAGAAAGATGTATACTTTATGTAGAATCTTGGGGTTTTGTCTAGGATTTAATTAAAATTAAACAATCACAGACGGAGCAAGTGATTGTATTGTTTGGCAAACAGGTATTCGCTGATAGGAGATTTTATGAAGGCGCTTGTAGATTACGGATGGCGTCTGATAACAATAAAACTTATCGCGGCCAGGTGTAGTACCTACCTAGGTGTACTAATTATCATTCATTGCTATATTTACATACTTATTATGTAGGCATACAAAACATTTATTCTTATCAACTAATGTTTATCTCATACACATACAGTATGTGAATAACCAAGAGCAAAATTGATATGTTTGATTCTTTCATTATAAAGGTAATTATTTTTCCATAGTACAAATGTAAAAAAACTAATTTTTCTAGTAGGAAAGAGATAGGTTGGTCAGTCGGACCATAAAGCGGGTAGAAACAGGGTTCTTTTTCAGAATTTGAAATATCGGAGTAATTCACTTCTCAATCTCTCAGACTGACTCATCATCCGGAATCCAGGTGCGTCCAGCCGCGACGATGGGGTTTTTAGCATGTTATTTTTCTAGACCGTTAGTGTTGTATGGCAACTTGATAACGGGTCACATTCTAACAGGAGTTTAGCTCCTTACTAACACCGGATCTATTTTGTCTCCAGTCACTGTGTACAGTTTTGTGTGTTCTCGTCCGGAACTTTCCGCTGGTTAAATAATATTATTAACAATTCGTCATAATAACTTGGGAGTCCTGACCGAAAATGATTATCAAAAATAAAAAGTTTTTAAAAATCCCCTTTTGTAGAGATTTTGTCGGTATTTATATCTAACTAATTAACCATCACGCCGTTTTCTCTGCAGGGGTAGGCAGTAAATAATATAATAATAAATGTTTCTTTCGGTGTGTGGGAAGGTTAGTGTAGTCCCACACATTCCATTCAAAATATACGTACAATAGTTATGTACAAACTATTTGAAAATTTCATCATTCCAAACGTTTATTTTTTCAAAACATATCAAAATAATAGAGTTCTCATGTAGATACCTACTTATGTTTTCCATTTTGAAAATACTCTACCCAAAAAACCTTTTTCTTTTGAATATGCAATTTGTAGCTAACCAGGGTGTTATATCATATCTATGGGATAATCTAAATAAAACATGGTGGGTTCGATGTTATTCATACTAATTTTAAAACGTTATAGCAACAGTTTTACATATTGGATTTCATTCAAAATACTTTCTAAACCTTCCCTGCCCTAATAAGAACAAACTGTGCTATTTTCAGCGAAACCGGTCCAGTGATTTTCGAGAACACCGAGGACAGAGAAACAAACAAACTTACATTGATTTTTATATATATAGATAGTGTAGGCAGGTATTATAGTAGGTATGTATAGTGAGATTTTTTCTTAAATATTGATCGATAAGGTATATCAGAATAACATATTCCGAAGTAATGGATCTTTTTGAAACTTTCGTTGTGGCAATGACAAACGTAGGTACGCTCCGATGAACAAATACACAAATATAGTACCTACTTATATATATTCTTATAAATTACGTAGGTTTGGATCTAGCAGTGGCGTGCAGTCCATAAAGACATGCTGTACCTATCCTAAGAAAAACGTACAATAAAAATAAATTAAAAGGTATATTAAAAAACGAAACTTTCCGCGAATTTTGTAAGGAGTTTGGACGCTCATTTATTCAGTCGACTACAACAATCAGCGGTACTTAGATGATAACATACTGGCCATTTTCAAATATTCAACGCACAATTCATACCCCATCTTGAAAACTACACACAGCCTGCCTACGACCATAGAGCAATAATTCTGTACTTGTGTATGATACTGAATATGAGAAAAAATATTTCAGAAAAGGTCCTAAAAATAGCTCAGTATGTAGGTATTAAATTTTCCTTGGCATATTTTTAGAACAGATCTAGTTATTATAGAGCTGACGTTACAAAATGTAGAATGTACAGACCCTTGGTATTACTGTGTTATTTTTATATCTACTCAATTTTATATTTCGTCTCCGCAAGCAATAACAATAAATTGTATCGCTAGTTAGTTCCAACATGGCTCCAACCCTCTCAAAGGAAGTAAAAATACATTTGGATTTGGAAAGATCTAATCCCCAAATGGTTACAGAAATCTTCAGTGATTTCTGACAGAAAAATAAAATATGTACCCTGAAATGTGTTCCCAGATGGGATAAAATTCAAACAATATTTGTACAGCGCCCCTGAGGTGATTTCTCACAAAAGCGGCGCTATAAAAATCATCCGATTATTATTATTATTATTATATATATTTATGAAAATTACAATTTCAGCACATCGTAGGTAGTATTATTATTTACAAAGAAGATGAAAATTATCATTAACTAACTAACTAACCAACCATCACGCCGTTTCTCCGCAGGGGTAGGCAGAAAGGACGGACCGCCAAACAACTCTATCTTGGCATACACTTCTTGCTTCATTCACATTCATACAACGCCTCATACATTCTCTTCTGTTATTCCGACTTCCGACATGGCCTGACTCGAGTATTTGATTCACTTGATCGTGCCATGTCTTCCTCGGGCGTCCCCGGCTTCTTCTTCCATTCACATTCGCGTCATATATTCTCCTTACACTCCTTTCTTCGTTCATTCGCTCTACATGCCCAAACCATCTAAGCGTCCCTTTCTTAATCTTGCTCACTACGCTTACATCAGCCTTGCATTCTTTACGAATCTCAACATTTTTCACTCGATCATACATGGTTTTACCACACATTCGTCTCAGAAATCTCATTTCTACAGCATTCAGTCTACTTTCATCCTTCCTCTGATTATTATGCAATATGTACTCGTATTATGCAATATGTACTCGTACATACCCAGTATTACGTGCATTAGGTATGTATGTATTCAGTTTATTTATACAAATATTTGTGTATTTTTCAATCGCTGTTATGTAATATTATTTTATATTCTCATTTTGTAATATAATATATTTGAAATAAACTAGCAATATCAATAATCAATCAATTTTATTATGTATCGTATTGTATAAAATATTCACATTGCAAATATTCTACTGTTGTTTGGTGGGGTTATTTCTAGCAGTGGCGTGCAGTTTATAAAGTCTGAAAAACTGTCCCTACCCTAAGAAAAACGACCCGTAAAAATACATAAAAAATATATATTAAAATTTATAAAATATATTAAATTAAAAAATATATTACATTATAATGCGTGGGTAACATTTAATAATATTAATAATAATAATAATTAGATAATTTGTATTGCTCCATTTCTGTGAAAAGGCACCTTAGGGCGCTGTCACTCATTTATTCAGTTGACCACAACAATCGCCGTAAGACAATAATAATATAATGGCCATTTTCAAATATTCAATGCACAATTTTCTTACTAACTTGAAAAACCACACAAACACCTTACCTTTGGTCATAGCGCAATGCACGCTACTGGTTTGTAGGCAGGTACTGTAAAATAAGTTATTTAGGTAGAAGTTATAAAAATATTACCCACAGTGATATTACCTATGCGTTTAATTTGTTTAAAAATAAATTAATTAATTATCTACTAATTTTACTAAATCACCACTATAAACAAAGAAAGTATATTAATTTCAAATTTCCTATCGTGTGCCTACCAAAACGATCAGTTTTATCAACGTACTCGTATATTTCCACGTAATGTTTCCTTTGAACTTTTTCTGACGGCCTCCATGGTCGAGGGGTAAGGCTCTCGACCACGAATCCGAAGGGTCGCGGGTTCAAATCCCGGCGTGCGCAAGTAAATTTTATTTTATTGATTTGTTCTGTTTCACAATTAATTTATTTAAAAATAATAAAAAGTATATTTGCACAGGTTCCAGAGTGGAAGATACTTTCAGTATCGCCCTGGTGAAAGATCGCCATTCAGAATTGAAACGTTGCTTGAAATGACTTTTAACCGTACTTGGAGACCAGATCTGAATAGCCAGGTATTTTCCTACCTTCCCCTTCCCCTTCTCCTTCCCTTCCCCAATATCTTCAGCCTCTTCACCATTTGGGGATGTCACAGTCTCACTGGCTCCAGACGGTTGGAAGCAGTTGGGACTCTTCTGCGGTATTCTTATAAACAAATAAAAAGGTAGGTAGGTAATATCAAATCTCATTAACTCCGAATTAGTTAATATTTTTGCACTTCCTAAATTAATGTTACTCTTCATGAGCGTCGTTTTGATCCGCACATGGTGAATTTTTATCTTTCGCATTAATAAAATACCCGCCCACCATTCGAATACAAATGTTTGGCTAATAGTTATTGCAGCAATAACGAGCTGTGTTGATACAAAGCAGAGGTTCGCACTTGCATTCATTAGGCGGTTAATTTATAGGATATTATACAGGGTGTCGTAAAACTACCGTTATGGTTTCAATGTTTAATAACTTTTTAAAATTTATTTGTATTTTTTATTTTTATTTCAGAATTTTGTGAAGAAAACTTGGGTAATTTAAAATGGAACACTACACAACAGAACAGCGATCAACAATTGTTGAAATTTATTTAGAAAAGCAACGGTCAATTGTTTTGACGCAGCGTGATTATCTTCGTGTTTTTAATGTGCGTACTGGACCTTCAGCACCAACAATAAACCTCCTGGTTACAAATTTTCGACAACATGGTACAGTAAGACACCTTCCATGTACCGGAAGACCACGTACGGTCCACACGGAAGAAAATATTCAACGTGTTGTGGATAGTGTGCAGGACAGTCCAGAAACATCAACAAAAAGACGTTCGGCACAGCTGGGGCTATCGCGGAGGTCCGTTCAGAGGATTTTGGCCACCTTGCAAATGTTCCCGTATAAGGTTCAGCTTGTGCAAGAATTGAAGCCGATAGACTACCAACAACGGCTTGATTATGCCATTTCATTCCAAACCATAACGGTAGTTTTGCGCCACCCTGTACTTTTGATAGAATAAAATAATACATATTCACTAGTAAAGGCAGGAGGAATAACCCACATTAAAAATATCGCAGGAGTTAAAAAAAAAAGTTGAACTTCAATGTTAAAATATCTCACTTTAACGTTTATTTTAAATGTGTACTCGGCCTCGCTCGGGATTTTTTATTTTTTTAATACAGCTATGAAGTTGTGAATTCTTGCTTGTCGTTTGGGTGTTATAATTGATTTGACAACGAAAGTAATGCCTTGTGACTACTATTACTATCTCTAAAAAAAGAAAAAAAGAATAATTTATTTGAATTTTTCTTTCATTCCAAACATTTATTTTTTCAAAAACATATCTAAATAATAAAGTTCATAAGTAGGTACCTACTTGTGTTCTCCATTTTTAAAATATTCTACCCAAACAAACCTTCTTGTGAATATGTAATCTGTGGCTAACTAGAATGGTATAAATCTATGGGCCAACCTTAATTCAACTGGCAGGTTCAATGTTTTTCATACTAATTTTAAAACGTTACAGCATCAGTTTTACATATTGGATTTCATTCAAAACCTTCCCGGCACTAATAAGAACAAACTGTGATATTTTCAGCGAAACCGGTCCACTAATTCTCGAGAAAATCGAAGACACACAGACAACCATTCATTTTTATATATAGAGACGAGTTTGACACTGATGACTGATAATTCTTGTTGATTATTTTGACTCTTATTTAAAAGAAGGAATCATATTAATATTCAGGGGATTTTCCCTTCTCGTGTCTGGTAAGTCGATATCGGTCACAGGAAACTAATACTGATGATAACAGCGAAAAATACTATGACGGAAAAAGTGTTATCAGAATTTTACTAAACATCGTAAAATTTAAATCACAGAACCTGCATAGATTGATTGACGTAAAAATTCCAAAGAACATAGGAAATGATTTTTTAATAGTAAATAGGTAAATCTGTTGCTGAAAATAGTGGATACTTAACAAATATTAATTCGCATTGTTTTCTTTGGTCCAGAGGCAAAGGAATAGGCGTGAAAAACGTAGGTAATTTAACAAAAATATAGATTTTTTGGAACTAACTGACTTAGCTCCTTTGCTTTACTGTAAAATTGGGGTCTAAATCTTCAAAGCAGCTCCATGCTTAAAAAATATGTATGTAGATATTTCTATACTTCTACAAAATAACAACTAACTTGGTGCAATTAACTGTTTTTGTGTTTAATTCGTAGAACTCCATTTAATTTTTTTTTAAATTTAATTTAAATCAAATTTTATAATGTTATTGTTAAGTTCTGCAAGTATTTTTAGTTTTTATTATTGTGACAGCTATTGTAAATAACAACTAAAAATACCTGCAGAACTTATTAAATTTGATTTACATTAAATAAAAAATAATAAAAAAAACTTCATGCAATATTTTTCTCAATTTTTCTCATTTCTTTTATTTTTATCTCATCACCATAATATTAAAATTCTTTTAATTTCTACCACATCGGAACAGGCTCAGCCTAGTAAGGTGGTTTATATCAAATGTTTTATTTTTGTTATAGTATTGCGAAGCGTTTTTTTTTTCCGTGTTAACACATCTCCCTTTTCAAACAATGTTCAGTTTCCGAACTGAGGGTATTGCTGGGTCTTAATCATAAATCATGGATGTTGAGACCTATTTCCTTTTGTTAATATGTTTTTTGTGCAAAAGAGAATTTATTAAAGTAAAAACGCAAATTTTTAGCATTCGCTTCTGTTTTTTCACAGTTCATAAAAATCTAAATTATTCGGTTTATCCTCACATTAATAATATAAGATTAATCGTTTGGTCATAAAAATATTAGATTGATATTGACACGATATAAATGCGTTGTAAACTGTCAATGAAATCACCGGAATCCCCCGTTTGATGTGAAAACTATGATAAATGTTTCTAGTTAACCTCGCGTCTAGAGTGAGTTCGGTTTTTATAAACACGTTACTCGCCAACTGACCACACATTAGTTGTATAATAATAATATACAGTCGTAAATTAACATACGCGTAGTTGAGTAGCAGGTTGGTGCTAATGGGACAATATTTAGATAAAATCGCGATATTCTGAATTGCAAACAATATTTTCTTGCCTTCGAGCGATAAAAGGCAAATATTTGGTTATCAAAATCAAATTACTATTAATTTGATACTTGGTGAATACGAGAACAACATTTTGACATTCAGTCGACATTAAACTTAGTAGAGACCTGAAAAAATCGCCAACTTTTATGGGAAATTTGAATTTTTTACGCAAAAACTGCCAATTTCACCATTTTCGAATAACGCGAAATTTGCAGTTTTAGGGTATCCGACGGCGATTTTTCATGTCGTATTCTGGTTTTTTTAAATAAAAAAAAGGAATATTGTACTTTCTAAATATTATTTGTCTATGGTTCTGACGAGCTTGAATACCCATCAAATAGAACATAACTAAATTCACGTTGAAAACGTGGCGTACTCATGGATGTTGCTGTTATTCTTTTTCAATTTTCAAAAAAAATTATAAATATTACGTAAAAAAAAAAATATATATCCACCACTTTGTTGCAATATACCAAAAAATGGAACATAACACCACTTTTATTGCAAACTATCATCGGTTTTGCTGAAAAATAACCACATTTTCCCAAAAATAACGCGAATTTCAACGAAAAATAACATCGTTTTTTCCAAAATATGACATGAATTTTTTAGGTTTCTGATTAATTAGTAAAATATGTTATTTAAGTAATAAAATCTGCAGGTGCCTTCGTTTTGTGTCTCCTTGTACTTCGTAGTAGGTATTTTTTTCATCATCATAAATATGCTGTTCGAAAGCTGACACATAAAAAATGATAACAAAGAATTGTAGTTGAATTTACGCGTATAAATTAAAAATGTATAACATATCCGCACCTATGTTGAATTACAATAACATTACTCATGATATCATATCGCGTCATGAAATTAAATATCAATTAATCGTGAATTCGAACACACTTATGTGGTAGGCAACAGCAAAATTTGACAAATTAATTTTTATCATATTTATTCGTATTTCTCCGTGGGTAAATAATAAATAATTTTATTTTTAGATTTTGCATTGAATTACCAGTAGCAGATGCGTGCATTGTTTTATAACCAAATAATATGTATGCATTGAGCATTGAATGTTTGAAAATGGTCATTTTATTATCATCTTCCGCCGATTCCTACTGCCAACTTAATAAATGAGCGTACAAGTTCCTTCCCAAATTCATAGAAAAAATACATTTTGATCAGAAAATCGTCGCATTATTTTATTGCTCTTTATGGTTTATTTTTCTTAATGCAGGTGCAGCTTTTTAGCCTTTATGGACTGCACGCCACTGATAAGTAGGTAGATATAAGTCGAAGTGTGCAGAGTTTTACATGGAACACGGTCTTGACACTTCAATGAGAAAAATGATCTACTTTATTAGATGCAGTCGCTGCTACTTATATATTAAAACTTACTCACATACTATAAGTTTTTCTCTTTCAAGCGCCAAGATTTTTCATCCAGGTGCAAGTTCCTTTAATTAATTATGTTGATGGTGGAAGATACATCCATAAATCACAATCTCAACGTATTGCATTCAACCTGGCATTATGCTACCTACGTAGATTTGAAATAAATTTATTAATAAAGTACTGAAGAATTTTTGCTAAACAAAGCGTATTTGTGTTGGTATTCGAGTTCTATCAACAATATTCAAAATCAATCAATATTTCCCTTTGTTAGCTGCAAACATATTACCATATAATATTAATCTTTATCGATCTGTCAAGGAGAAAACTAACATTTTTACTCAACAAAGACATTCAGTGGGCGTCGTTCATGTGTAAGTTATCAGCACCTTTATAAGATGCAATAATGAGGGGGAAATGATACCCGGAGACACGCAATAATCTCTCTGGGGTTTATGAGGCTGTCCGCATCGGGAGCGGGTTTCCTCTTTGGTGTCTCACCATTATGAATGATTTACCTTTGAGGAGCTCGTGTCTCCGTCTTGGGAAGCTGTGACTTGGTTCGTCACGTAATAAAAGCAACGTCGTCGTGTGATACTTATAAGCTGCACCTGATATGCAATAAACTAGATGGGTCCTCAATATAACATTTATATAACCCAATTAGCGATATTTAACCCCAAGTGCGTTTTACTCGATTCCACGAGGTTTTAATTTTGCACATAAAGTCAGTAAAGGTATGAAAAAAAAAACTAATCTAGTTAACCAAGTGTCGTTTTCATATATTTTCATTATTTTATGTCACTTTTTAAAAGTGCGCTGATTTATCACTGTGGCAATTGTCCGGTTACCGTATACAGTGGTGTCTATACGGAAAAGTACATTTTTATTATTAACATTAACATTTAATCAATAAATATTATTACTACTGCTGTTTACGTACATGTAAAGTAGTCGTCGACACAAATATTTTATAACTTCCTTTATATTTTGTTATGACATCTATCTAAGATGCAAATTATAAGAGGCGGAATGACGTAGTAATCTGTAATAACCGTGACTCATCATTTTTGTAAGGTTTGTTGTGTTTTTGGCGAGATTCAACACATTTAGAATCCCTTATCAAATTACGACATCGATCATTGTAGGCACTTGCAATTGTTGGTAAGCAAAATGACGCTGTAGACTACTCATATTTCAATATGTTTGTGATGGTTTTGTTGTGTTTTTGTGTCACAAGTTTGATATATATATTTTTTTCATTTACCAAAATGTCAGGTATGGTGACATTTTTTAATCGAAATATCCAATCTAATGCATTCTGTATCAGCGCATATATAATTTATCATTATAGACCGTACCTGCCCCCGATGGGTCGTTCTGTGCACTGTGCAGTGGCCGACGCCGCGTTCCTTCCTAAAATAATTTTCCAGGAAAAGCGAATAAGTCTTTGAGATGCCGCATGCCGGCCAAATATTCGGGAGCGGCGTCAACGCGGTGATATTTTTGCTGCACAGTAGTATAAATAGTAAATACGATACAGTCATACTTGTGCTTTATCGTATCGATAAATGCCCCAAACTAGTAGTTATAGAAGGTACGATACGGTCATACTTGTGCTTTAGTTTTTTTTGTATACTGAATTGTGTCCGTATTTAGTAGGTATAGTGTATACTAGATTCAATAATATGTGTGCTTTACTTATATCGGTTTATGCCCTAAATTAGTATAGTAGATATGACTATACTCATACTAACTTGTGCTTTCTTGTACCGATTTGTGTCCGAAATTATTAAGTAAAGTAGAACATAGATGGGATGCAGTCATACTTGCGCTTTATTGCACCGAAATATGTATAGCAGATACAGTAAAGTGATTCTTGTGCTATACTGCATCGATTTATGTCGAATTTAAGTACTCGTGCTTCATTGTAGGCAGGTACCCAATCTGTGCCCGAAATTAGTACAGTACTTAGTACCGATTTGTGTCCAAGAGTAACGATATAATAATGCGAGTAAATGATATAAATACAATTTTAAATATGCCAGACGTTTTGCCGTGGAATTGAGACTAATTTAATAATGGCATTGACAGGAAAGATAAACACGTTTCCGCTGACATTGAAGCACAGATGAAGTTCAATGATGTTTATGCGAAGTAAGATTGTTCATCTCGCAATTTTCAGCAAAATATGTTAACATTATAACCGGCTTTGCCCGAAATTTCTACCTTATCGAAAAACAAATAATATTATTTTTTGATAGTTAAATGGTCATTTTTTGGCTCCATAGCTCTTGCTCGAAATTATGTTTAGACCTGAAAATTGTTCCATCAACAATTTACGACGTCAGAGCTCAGTTACATATATATATAAAAATATTTTTTTTAAATTTTTTATGTGAATACCGCACAAGAGTCCCAACTGCTCGCAATCGTCTGGAGCCAGTGAGACTATGGCATTCCCAATTGGGGAATGTTGTGAAGCTGAAGGTATTGGGGAGGGGAAGGAGAAGGGAAGAGGAAAGTGGGGAATACCTGGCTATTCAGATCTGGTCACTAAACAAGGCTAAAAGCCATTTCATGCAACGTTTCAATTCTGAATGGTGGTCTTCCACCCGGGCGATACTGAGAGTATCTTCCACTCTGGAATATACACATATGCTTCAGACAAACATATTTTTCTTTTATAGTTAAGTTTGTGGGAACTAAACACTAGTCATTTAACAAGAAAATCCATCATGCACAACTTAAGAAAAATGAAGACATTCAGATAATACAATAACTGACAGGCTTGATGATGTTTTCAAAATAAGTCGAGATTTTTTGTTGTTGAGCTCTAAATATAAATAAATTGTTCCATCTGGAACCATGTTGATCTCTTTTGGCGGATATTGTACTAGGCTCTCATTTATTAATGTCACATCAAACTCTTCATTTGTCACACATGTGTCAGCCTAAACAGTACTGTAGGCACAGAATTCTGTTCTGTAAACACCATGCGCATACCAAGACTTCATAAGGAACTATGGTCTTATCGTCACTTCTGAAAATATCCCGGGTAATTTTGAATACATCACGTGGTTTGGATCCCGTCGTTAGCAAATTATTTCTGATTTTATTGTTGTTGCTGAAAGAGTATGTTTAAATCGGTGACCGGATAATTAAATACACGTATGAATCGGGAAAATGTTATATAAAGTCATTAAAAGTGTGTAAAAAAAATTGCTTGGAAACCTAATAGCACCTAACCTTTTTTTTAATTAAGAGATAAAATTCACAAATTAAACAAAAAAAATAAGTCACATAAAGTACAAAAAACACTTTCATGAAAACTTAATCTAATTAAATTAACCCCTTTTAAATAAAAAAAAAGGTTATAGTATATTATAATAAAACAAATTTAAAACTTTTTTCCACTTTAATTTTTATTTGACCGTAACCGGGTTTCAGCTCGTTAGAGCCATCTTCAGACTGGTACAAATAAATTTGTTTTATTATAATATACTATAATGGAATTCCACCATGTATTAACAGTTTCAAAAATAGAAATATTAAAAAAAGGTTAATTAGTTTAGGTTATATTAGGTTTTCAGGCTAGTTTTTTTTGTGCCATTAATGTCTTTATATCACTTTTAAAAAGTGTACCGATTCATACGTGCGTTGAATTGTCATGGAACCGTTTAGATCGTTTAACATAGCAATCTTTCTCCAGAAAGCGATTTGAAATCGGATTAAATTTGCATAAATCAAGCATAATTTAGTATTTAATCTTCTGTATTAGTGCTTCTCAAACTTTTTCACCCACCGCACAACAAAGTTTGCCCAACAAAGT
Source organism: Halesus radiatus (assembly GCA_022606495.2). Classification (NCBI taxonomy): domain Eukaryota; kingdom Metazoa; phylum Arthropoda; class Insecta; order Trichoptera; family Limnephilidae; genus Halesus; species Halesus radiatus. Next base: position 27,136 of record JAHDVE020011574.1, on the reverse strand, counting down.
TTTCTTACAATTATTATGCTGCACTTCACAAAAATAAAACATATGTTCACAGAAATAACATATTTATTAACTATTCGTGACACAAAAATATAGATGTACGTATTTAAATAAATAGTCTTATAAATATCACTAATAAAACATATATCGCCATTATTACCTAAGTTCATTTTGGCAACTTTACAGGAGAAACAAAAAACTATTTATTTTTTAAACTAGTATGTGGTAAAAAATTTCAAAACACTAAAAGCATGCAAACAAATATTTGTTTTCTTATAGAGCAAAAAAGATGTAGTACAATCGTAGATCGTAGATTTTGAACTGCTTTTGTTTAAAATATTTAGACTTCTAAAATTCAATTGAAGATCTATTTTATGAGTTGTAAATAAATCGAAAATTCTGTTTTTTTTATTTTTTTATTTTTTTTACTATTTTTGTCACTTTATATGATTTTTTTATAATAATTATTAACTTATAATAATTATTAAACGGATATATGAGATTTTCGTAGTAATACGATTTTTAAAAAATTCCTAAAATATGACTTTCATACATATCTCAATTTCCAAAAGAATGGTCTTACGGATTTTAATAATTAAGGTGACGATATGATTTTACCAATTTAATCAAAGTACTTAATATTATGATGGTAATAAAATAATAACTGCTTTTTGTGACACATGATCTTGTTTCGAAACATAATTTTTTACATAAGCTTTACACAAGCGGTCCCGAGGAAAATAATTTACCTTAACGGGGAGAGGGACGTCGGAGAGTTATTATTTATTAATTCAAAATATTGATAATGTTATTGTGCAATACGATAAACATGGTGTTTTTAAAGAGAAAAATATTACTTTTTTTTAAATTTTCATGGGCTTAGTAGCATTTATCAAAATATAATCAGAAATATTACACATTTCTGACCGTTCTACGCATGTTTTACAAAAACATTTAAAAATGATGAATATCCTTAAAAAATGCTGTGAAGGTTTTTCTGTAACTTGTCGATTTCATAAATTTAAAAAAAGAACAGTGTGTAGTTTAATTTTTTCATGAACATTACGTAACTTTAATGTTTTTTTTTGTAATGCGGATTACAAATCTTTGGTTATGTTATTTACAAAAACGCAACGATAAAGGATTAAAAATACTTTTCTCCACTTTAAAAATCATATTCGTATTTTAAATATCTTGTAAAACTTACAATGGGACGGTCAGAAAAAGTAATATTTCTGGTTATATTTTGATAAATGCTAAGCCTATGTAAATTTATAAAATATTAAATAAATATTTTTCTATTTAAAAACATTATGTTTATCGTATTGCGTAATAATACTATCATTATTTTGAATTAATAAATAATAACTCTCCGACGTCCCTCTCGCCCTTAAGTCATGTTCAATGTATATAAACATTTATATTCGGTTCGGTATTTGAAAGAGCAACCATACGTTATTGGTCAAAACTCTTCATGCACTACCGCTTTTCGTATTTTTAGAACTAGAGTTGAAAAACTTTGTTCGAATTTCACACATTTCATACATTTCTTCATATTTTTTCCATATTGTTTCGCGGCACACCGGTTGCCAAGCACTGTTTTATAATACCTGTGATCTCCTCGGTTGTACATTGTACAAAACAAAAGTTATTTTTTCTTCATTTTGATGCTACACATCTTCATTATCGCCTAAAGCCCTTGGGGATTTTCAAAATCCTCAGCTTTGTATCTTTCACATCGCAAAAATTACGGATTTAAAACGATTTTCAATGTTACGGTGATTTTTTTATAATGCGCCCGAATTAAAGGCAGACGTATGATGTCCACATTATTTCCGTCGTCATTGAACCTGCGTGAAAATAGGTTATTATTTAAAAAGCCGATTTATTACGTCCTCGAAATTTGTATTATTAACAAACAGGTTCTGCCCGAAATCACTTAGATTACAGGGATCGATAAAACGGCAACATTAAAGACTGGAATTACAACATCATCAAAGATTAGCATCTCCGAATTATTTACAAGTAAATGACAGATTTGAGGCCTTGTCGCAAGTTGAGCTGGGTTGAATAATTTCAACCAGGAGGTGGGTTCTGAGATTTGACTCCAGGCCAAGCTCGGTACAGTATAATTTCGTACCGATTCAGATAATGTCCAATACACATTGAATTCGTCACGTACCAGCGGTCCTCGTTGTCCTCCACCACTCAATTTTGCATACAAATACTAAATCAATAATGCAGAACACTCACTTAATAATCAGGATGAAATTACAAGACGATCGTGCTGTAGACATGCAAAGATTGCCCCGATACTTGTACTGCTATAGCAGAGTTTTTAAATGAATTATACTGTTTGATGGATGACTGAAATGCCAAAGATCATCACTATCGTTTTTGCTGATAGTTTATTATAGTTAAATTGATGTGCTTGATAGCCACTTTAATTGCATACTTGGCTTCAGATCGAGAGGGTAATTTTATCTTAAGCGCAGTTTGTCTTTTTATTCCGTTCACCGTTTATTTTTTATAATATTTATGGGTTCCTAAAACACACTATACGACTTGCATATTATTAGTACTTGTATTATGTCCAATTTATACGAGTGCGTATAGGTACCATGCGCCGTTAAGAATCCCAGAAAACCTGAGGCATAGATGTGTTTTTCTTCACACTGTCTTACAATTGAGGCTGCTCGAAGAAACTAGCCTTATAGAACGAGCTAGCGGCGCTCGGTTTTCCTCCACCATTTAATCACCTCACATGATACGATTTTTTAGGGTATTTTTTACCATTAAATGCTACCTACTCATTAAAAACATGAAGTGTTTAATCTTTTACAAATACCTTTGTGCAATATTTACCGTAATCTATCTCATAAAACTCAATCGGTTTGCGACACGGTTCCCCAGGCTTTGTACATTAGTATAGATGAGGGATAAGTTATAAAAAAAAATCATCAATTTAGGAACCTGTTAAATTATTTTTTCGTCTGTAATTTGGCGGTGAGCAGGTGGAACGGGTGCACTGATTCGAGGTTTAGTCCTGTTTTGATTCGCTCTTGCATCAGTGTAGCTGAACGTTGAACGCCCATGGTGACTACTTAATGAAACGGCAGGACAAGTTGACGACCTGTCGGACTGGGGGAATGAGTCACAGTTAATGGTTTGCATTTATCATCTGAAAGTTTGCTGAGCCCGAATTAATAAGCAGAAGTCAGGTGCGGCTTTGAGAACTGTGTCATTATGCGAGACTTCTAGTTAATCATCCCAGAACGGCTGGTCCGTACGGAGTCGAGAGGCTGGGACAAATTGGTATCGCAGAGATTGGCAACTCGGTGGCTCGACTTAATTAATGCATGCTTTTCGATTTCTAACTTCTAATTCATCCATCAACCTGACCATGGAACATTATTGCGGATTCAGTTTTCTAATAACGTTACAGATCAGTGGCGTCCAGTGCTCTGTAACCATACTCGTATGTGTGTAGTTTTAAAAAATGGGTTCTGAATTGTGCCCTGAATATTAGAAAATGGCCACTATATTATCATCTTCCGCTGAATGTTGTGGCCAACTGAATAAATCAGCTGAGCTCCTTGCCTATTTGATTTTTTTTTAAATTTTATTATGTGAATACAGCACAAGAATCCCAACTGCTCCCAACCGTCTGGAGCCAGTGAGACAATGGCATTCCCAATTGGGTTATGTTGTGAGGCTGAAGGTAATCGGGACGGCAAGAATATAGTGAAGAGGAAAGTACCTGGCTATTCAGATCTGGTCAACAAATACGGCTAAAGCCATTTAAAACAATGTTTCGATTCTGAATGGTGCTCTTTCACCAGGGCGTTACTGAGAGGATCCTCCACTCCATATACCTAATATGATTTTTTTGCATTATATTCTTTTATGGTTCATTTTTCTTAGGCTAGGTACAGCTTTGCGCGCCACTGCTGCAAATGTACTACTCATATTACTGCTTTTCCAGCTAACTTAGCCAGCCTTCTTTAATTAATCTAATGAGATTTTACGTAAAACATGTAATAAATATTACCGGTTAAAGTAGTTATATTATTAATACATATTTTACAAGATATCCAACCATATTTTTTATACATATAATTAATTAAAAAATAATATATACTATATTCGAGTGGAAGATACTCTCAGTATCACCCTGGTGAAAGACCACCATTCAGAATTGAAACGTTGCTTGAAATGGCTTTTAGCCGTGTTTACTGACCAGATCTGAATAGGCAGGTATTTACCCACCTTCCTCTCCCCTTCTCCTTCCCCTCCCCAATATCTTCAGCCTCACAACATTCCCCAATTGGGAATGCCATAGTCTCACTGGCTCCAGACGGTTGGGATCAGTTGGGACTCTTGTGCGGTATTCATATAAAAAAAAATTATGCAATTTATTTTTGTATATGCTAATTTTAAACTAACAGGTATTTTAATAATAATTTCAAAACTCGCTTATTTTTTTATTTATATCAAATTTTAAGAGAACGTTGTTTAATTTTCGTTGATTTCGTTGGGCATCTATTTTAATACAAAATATTCCCTTTGTTGATTAATTTTCTCCGACGCTGTTCCTCCTTATAATCAGAGTCTTAAATTGTGAATTAATTAAGTCAAAAGAGCCGAAATAAACACTGACATAATGTGCCTTCATATTTCATAATGACTTTCGTTGCCACTTGAATATTAATCATTTCGCGCCAGGGTCGTTGGTCTTCCCTAAGGACTGCTCCGGATATCAAAAGAAAAGCGGCCTAGAGACAAGAATGTTTCTTCTTTCTTTTATATCTACAAGCAGCGCCGCCTCTTACCACAGCTTTTCATCTTCCGAGATAACGAGTCGACGAAGCGATAAACATTCTGTTTGGCCCGGTACATTTAACAGCCTCAAATGGGATTATAATGAGGTGAACAACACGGTGATATTATCACAGGCTCTTCCGTATTTATCCTATCACGGAGGTATTTAATCACATTTTAGATAGTGGTGATAAAATTATAGTTTTTTTTTTTAAGTTCCATAAATGGCAGGTACTTGTTCATGTTGTGTAATGCCAAAATCATCGCGTAATATCTTGTTTAACCCTTTGACCCCTGAATTAAACAGGTTGTGGGAAAAAAAATTGTTGTAAATTAAATGAAATACAACACCTTGAAAATCATTAGATAATTTCTTATATATATTTTGTTTACATTTTAGAAGTTATAGCTACTTTAATTTAAGAGAACATTATGTCTCAGAGGGCATGTTTCAATTAAAATGACCATTGCACATTACAGTGCACACCGTACACATAAATTTCACAACATCTTATTGATACATAATTTAAAAAAATATTACATAAAAATCAAACAATGAAAAGGGGTGCGGTAATTGAACACAAACGTCACCTTTTAAAATATAAACATGGCTACCACCTGAAAGATTTGCTAGAATCCAACGAAAAAAACAGCGCGCTAAGCCAGTATTACCAGCAATTGGTAAAAGGAAACCGACAATTTTTATTCACCCTTAATAGGGAGGAAAAAATAGTTAAAAATGTATCTATTTTACGGTCTGAAAGGGTTAAAAATTTAACCTAGCAGTTTCTAGTTACGTAGGAACCGGCCCGTTTTGGGGACAAGGATATTTGTTTCGAATGAATTATACTTTTATGTCATCCGCCCGTAATTAATGCCAATTTTTTTTCAATAGCTGATATAATTTGTTATAAGGTTCCCTGTAAAATATGCGATTGCATATGTTGAACTTTGAAATAAAACGGTTCAATTAGTCGATTGCGTGATGTACGCGAATTCTGGAATAAGTTCGTCGTTGCAAAAAATGTAATTCGTTATCCGAATTTTTATATCGAGATCTTCGCCATCTGTTCTACATTGTTTTTATGTGAGATAGAGCGTGATTAGTATAAGTATTTTTATTTTTAAAATATTACAATAATGTAATATATACTACACATATGCACACAAAATAGCTTATTTTATATACTAATAATAGTAATGTTTTATTTTATATAAATATACGGTACCTTAGTTCAATAGGGAAAAACTCAAAATTTCTGGGTTTTGAGTTAATGATGAAAAATGGTAAAGAAACTAACTGTTCTCATATTTCAATTTAAAAAAGTATAATTCGTCCTAATTATGTAGTCAGATAATTCTTTATGGAATTATAATGAAATCAGTACATTCTTAGTTCAATGGAGAAACGTGTCAAATGTTTCCGTTTGGAACTTAATAAATTTAGCCATTTACATCTATGATATGATAGGTTGATAAATTACTTACATGTTGCATCCATTGTTATGTTATAGGTGGACAAAATAACTTTACATCGGAGCGATGTCTTTATGAAAAAAATTTCAAAATGAGATATTTTGTGTTAGTTCCCTATTGAACCAAAGGTATCGATATCCTCACTGGGATTTCCCGTGCTGAGGATTTCATTTACAAAATATGAAATTAAATTATATTAAATTGATGTAACTGCTGAAAAAATAATAGTGAGGTTTTTTTAAGTGCAGTTGGGTGGTTTCTATTTCAGATAACTAAAATAATATGAACGTATCCAGCGTTTAATTTGATACCACAAACTGAAGTGGACTACTTGCTATAACACTGTCCAAGCTAGCGTAGCAAGTAAGTAACATCTTTACCTATAAATTCCCCTAATATATAACATAATTTGTGAAATTATATAATGATTCGTGCATAATGTCAAAATGTTACGTAATGTAAATACACTCCCCATCTACGTATATATCTATCAGTGGCGTGCAGTCCATAAAGACTGAAAAGCTGTGCCTACTCTAGGAATTCAAACCATTAAAGATAATAAAAGATTTTTTATTAACATGTATTATTTTCATCAATTTGCGAATATTTTTTATGTGACAATCGTTCTACATTGATTCTATATGACAAATTTACGCTTTTTAGTAAAGTAATAAAATTGGGGTTTTGCAATATTCTATTTACAAATCATACGAAAAACTACACACAGCCTGCCCTTGGTCATAGAATAATACACGCCACTGCTATCTATTCCTTCTGAGCGACTTACGATGAACTGACAAGCACTTTTAGAATACACTTCGCACATTCTCAATTTCAGTTCTGGGAAATGTCCGACTCCTCTATCGAGGATAGTTTTACGAGTGTTAGACACTCTGGTAAATGATAAAAAAAATAAAGAAATGTAGGCGGTTTATTTGAAGACGTTGCATTAACTACATTGCACCGAAAATACAAGCCAAACTTCTGAACTGTGCCAACAATGGAACAATGCATTAACTAAATCCGTACCCATTTCGTGCACAGATTACCTTTTTTCACAGTTTTTATAGTTCTCGGAAATTACGCTGTCTGGCATTGAAAAATGTCTGACACTATTCAGTCTTTTTGCATCATTAAGCACGTGGTCTACCGTCCATTGGCCTTTGCTCCTGATGCTGGCAATATTCTCAGCGAGATGAACACACCTGTCGCGCGTGCGCCGACGTAATTGAATGTGCTTCCGAGAAGTGCACTGAATGTGTGTAGAAGTAAATATGCGTCGAGGAAGAAAATGCCCAACTTTATGACGTATAATGCACGGAGAGTCATATCTCCAACGTATCAGGGTGGCCCCTGCGAAGTTTTGACCGGTTTTCATGTCAAGCTTATCGCCGGATCAATTCCGGATGAATTTGTGAAATTATCTGCGCAATCTGGCGATTATTTGATACTGTTCTGAGTATACCAGTATTATAATGCGTAAACCTTATCAGATATCGAGGTTATCGGTGAATGATACGGCTAAGAATAATTGTGACGATTGACAACATGACTGGAGAAAGATATATCATATGATACACTATCATTTAATGCACTTGACAGCCGTCCTTGCGTTTTTTTTAATCGGTAATTGAACTGATTTTGTTTCACTCATGGCAATCACCTTTGATCTTCTTCGCAGATGTATTGAACTGTATTATCAGTTAACTTTAATTTTATTGATAACGCGTATGAAATATTTTTTTTTAAAAATATTTTTGCTTAAAAGTCTTCTGCTGTGAGTTGTGCATTGATAGCACAACTCACCCTCTGTTAATTTTGCTAATATTGATCGAATGGAATGCAATGAATTATTCATTATTTTTTGGGGTGTTCATCCAAGTAATTGACAAAGCTTAGTCAGTCGCCTCTCACGTGACCTGCTGTTTGTTTTTTGCAGCGGCTGTCAACAGTCAACACAAGAGACTATAAATCCTAATTCAACACTTTAGTTTTTGATTTGTGAGTTCTATCGAAGGTACCTATTTGGCTGGCCAAAATAATCATCAATCTTCCTTTCATAATAGAGACGTTCCTTACGCTTCTGCGATCTGATTTATACAACGTGGGGCAAGTTTTTGAATAAATTATCGGTCCTATAACAAAAGACCCTTCAACCTCCTCAGAATCGAGAGAAAACTGGTTTTTATTATTATTTGTTGTTCCTAAATCACGTTTGGACCTAAGTAGGGCTCATTCTATGTCAATTTTGACCAAACGCCAAGTTATTATTTAAGATTTTCTCTGACGTCTGACAACATTTTTATCGTGAATTTGGCCTCGATCTTTTCATTGGTACGGACGAAAAATAATTCACTTCTTCCGCATTTCAATATACTGGCAACACAACCAGAGGTTCTTGAAGTGTTTACTATGATGATTAAAGACAACATAACCCACATTTAGGAATAGTAGACAATTCTCGTATTCTGCATACGTCATTGTATTGGTATCGATATCTCGGTGCTCTGTAGCGGGGCAGCGTGAATGCAGCGCAATGTGAGAATGTTTGCGAAGTCAACACTGACTTTACCGACACCGGGGATATGAAACACGCGCCGCGTCGGCAAGTGATTATGCAATCAGGCGACACCCACGCAAGCCCAAAGCAAATGTAAGGCAACCCAAATAGCAACGGCTGTGTGTGTGCAAATCTGTGTACATACACGGCTTTATACATCCCACTGAGCAAGTAGTGCGGGTCGAAAGTAGATTGCGAGTGGTGTATGTTATAATGAGACGCTAGACAAACATCACAGTAGTTACGAGTTCTCCAACAGATAACCAAAAATTACAACATTTTGTTCTACGTGGATGAGAAGAACGAAAACTCCACCGTTTAACACAAAACATTTCATGAAAATCAAGGTAAACCTGAAATTTTTGTAGCATACGACCAGTGGCGTGCAGTCCGTAAAGGCTGAAAAGCTATGTAAACTACAATCTCTGTCAGTCATCGTAAACTTTCTAATGTATTCCTTTTGTACAAACTTATACATGCATCAATTGATACACCAAACATTTTATCACAAATCAACATTAATACACCAACAAGAAAATCAACAAGGAGGATAAAATAATTTTTTTTTTTTTATATTAAAACTATCGTATGAACGCGGGATATTTCTCTCCTTTACCGCGGATTTTAAGAAATTACATTACTATACACTGCTCTAATAATGAAATAGATATTTTTAATGACACAATTAATCAATTTAAAATAAAAGTTTTACAATTAATACAAAACTGATAATGTGATGATGCCCTTTATTATATACCAAATGCATGTAAGTTTTGAGCATATTGCCTGTTTTTTGTACTAAAATAAAATAAAATAAGCTGTGCCTACCATAAGAAAAACGAATTATAGAAATAAATTAAAAGATAATTGGAAAATACGATGAATTTTTAATCGAAATTTAACTATCCACAATTTTGGTATGGAACTTGTACGCTCATTTATTCAGCTGGCAACAACAATCAACGGAAGATGTTAGAATTATCAAATATTCTAATCACAATTCAAAGCCGAACTTACTTAGCCTACCTGTGGTCATAGAGCAATGCACGCCACTGCATACGACATAGCAATGGGTCACCGAACCTCCCAGCAAAAAGTGGTACAGTAAAATTGATGACGAATCTAATTGAAGTTAGTTCATTTTGTCGGATTTGTTGTGGCTGCTATTCATCCCTTTCGCCGAATAACACTGTCGGAACGGAAAGTGTTCCTGTAAACTTCGCTTTTCTTTAGATAAGTCGAATTTATTACTAATTGACAATTTAAAATCTGATTTATTAACATGCCGTGCTATCTGTAATTGAAATAATACCCGTATGTCTGCCGACACCCACGGTTCTGCGTGTATCCCTGGTACATCTTGCACAACAACTTTTCACATTTACAGATCTTTTACGATCGATTGTATTTTCAGTGATAAAAAGCTGTTTAATTGATCTTTCACAGCTCTTCACTGCCGCGAAGTACAATCGACAGACATATTAACAATGGCAGATTATGCTCCGCAATGAAAGTTGTATATGTTGACAGTGCTTATATATTTTTAATTCTTTGTTCCCACTCTCTCCAATAAAAGGTCTATCGTCCGTAAAAGAAAATCACTTATTATCTTAGCACGGTTTATAGATATCTTCAACAGTTTGTTTACAGCCTCTCCCTATTGTCAAGATGGTTATAGAGACGTGCTATCCGTTGAAATTTTCTTACTGTAATTATATGTAGATATATGTATGGACTTACTGTAATCTTCTCGCCTTTAGATTTTATAGAATACTTGTCAAGTAAATTCATGAATGGTTTATTGTTTCTTTCAGCGACGGTATAATTTATTTTGATCGCGTCTCAATTTTCCTTTGCCACATTTTTTTTCGGTTTATTAAAGTTTTCTCTTTTCACCCTTTCGAAATATTTTCTATTTTCTTCCACTTAAGCGTATTGGGGGTTTGCGAAACCTTCTAGGAATAACAACATTTTTGTCCTTTCATAAAACGTGACCGAGGAACTGAATTTCATTACGTATGTTTTTTTTAATGCTGTTTATTTAACCATTTCCATTTTACCATCGCTTAAAACCATATGTATTGATTAATGTAAGTTATTCTTAGAGATCTGAAAATTTTGCGTTGGCTATAACGCGAATTTTTAAAAGAAATTCGTCGCATTTATGCGAAAAACGCTAAGTTTGGCATTTTCGCCATTTTTGACGATATTCGAGTATGTATCTCAGTGTTGCCCTGGTGAGAAACAACCATTCAGAATAGTTACGTTGCTTGAAATGTCTTGAGCTATGTTAAGTGACCAGATCTGGCCCAACCTTCCACTCCCCTTCTCCTCCCCACCCCCCTGACAATTTAGCTTCACAATACGGATGAAAAAAATACGAATAAAATTTTCGATGAATGTTTATGTCCATTTTTACAAGGAAACAGTTGCAAATCATTCTAAGGTGTGTTTGTTTCTTATATCTTCTTGTTCATGTTAAAATGTTAGAATGTGTGTACTACGAGTATGTATGGGATATTTGATATGCGGCTAACGCAATATGTACCATGAAACAAATAAATTATGTTGCCTTCGCTATTCGTAGACAAGGTGGCCTCACATCGCCACATCGCTCGCTGCCCGGCTAGTAATACTCTAATGGCCCGATGTTGTTGGGCCAGTATGCTAAGGACTCGGGTTCGATTCCAATCTCTTGGTCAACAGTTAGACACGCGAGCATTTCGAGATCGTTAATCAGAATTTCATGATATGCATTTTAATAAGTCAAGCAATCGGAATCATTCAAGTTGGTGAAATTCGCTAACGTGGATTTACTGGCTCGGAGTAGTCAATTTTTAACTAAATGTTAACTGACGTTTAGAAAATCACTATGGTTCAGATGTATTTTTTTCACATTATGTATAAACGGTATACAGAAATTAGTGGTACCTACTTTCCAAGAGGATAATGATGATTCTATAGGGTGTTTTTTTTATAGGAATACAAATTCAAAATGAAAAAAAAACACACACACATTAAAATAATGTTAATGTCTATGATATTGGCTTTATTTAATAGATAATTTTATGCCATTATTGTTTAAACATGATTTCGGGCATATGAGTGCCACGGCCAGCTCGAATGAAGCGCAATCGTGAAGTCCAATTTTCGACAACTTTATCGAGTAACTGGGGCCGTATATCTGCAATAACACGGCGAATGTTGACTTCCAAATGGTCAGACGTCTCTGGTTTATCAGCATAGACTAGTGACTTCACATACCTATAAAGAAAGTAATTTAATGGTGTGAGATCACACGATCGTGGAGTCCGGTTCACAGGTGTTTAAAAAAACCAAACCTTTTTAAAAAAACACCCTATACATCATATAATATTCAACGGTAATTTATTTCTCGAAGTTATTTATCTATTACAGTATTTCTTAAGGTTTTGTAATCCCATGGAAAAATGTGTTTTTTGTTTTTTTTGTTTTTTGTTTATTTTTTATTCCATTATATGAAAAAGGCCGTATTAAATTAGATGTTAAATCAATATAAAAACGTATAAAAAATTGTTACACCCCTTTTCCGCTTAATTGTTAAAATGTCAAATTTGGGCGTCAACCATAGAACTATAATTTTTTTTAATGTCGGTGTTGCTTAAGTAATGACAAATTTTATTAGATTTCTACATTTTATTGTCAACGTACATAGTTTCTTGTCGGGTCTTAAAGTTTACCGCTAACTGATACAAATGATTGAAACGTTAAACGCACGCATACGATATTTATTTTCTCATTAATTTTATGATTTCTTCACAGTTACTTTTAGTATTAAATAATCCACATCCCGTTCATAAAGCTGTGCACTTTTAACCGTTACTCGACTAATTGATGTGTCGTTGAGTTTGTGGGACGGAATCTCATAATTTATCGCTATTTTAAAGATGTCTGGCTGTTATTATTACTGGGCGCGTTGAACGTTGAATGCCGATTGTTGAATGCACATGTCATGTAACTTCAAACGCTGACGGGAGAAATCAATGAATGCGAATATTTGACCCAGAAAATGTATGTTTATTCGTGCGTTTTCACAGAGTAATGGGCAAGAGAACGCACAAGAAATTATAATATCATCTATCTAAACTGATTATGATATTATCCTCAGAAAATTTCCTTTTGTCCATATGTAAGGCTCCGTTTACGTGTGACATGTGCGAACTCGCAGATGTACTTTTATCGTCCAGTTGAAGCGGAAGATGCAAAGTTTCGTCACCTAGCAGATGCATACAGATTAATTTATGTGAGAACTGTGCTGGTTGATTTTAATAATCAAGTAGGTGCATATTTACGAGTGCAGTTTATCTTTGCAGGTAATTCAGGTAACATTAAAATATTATTTCTAAATCTGGGAGTTACTTAGGTGTAATGCTTAATGCTTACTCGCGATGTATAGGGACTTGACTTATAGATATTTTACTACATATAATAAAATTCCTCGAACATTTAATACGAGTTGAATATTATGTGTCAGATGTATTTTGTCAAAACTATTATTAACATGGAGTCGTAATAACAATGATGTTTGATAACAAACGACACTTTGAAAATGGCCTTAAACGCCGAAACAGCTGTCACAATAATAAAAACTAAAAATACTTGCAGAGCTTAATAATAACATCATTAAATTTGGTTTACATTAAAATTAAAAAATAAATAAATTAATTGGAGTTCTACGAATTAAACACAAAAACAATTAATAACAATGATGCATATGCAGTACCTAGAGGTGAAGGCAGTGGAGGCACTAGAAAAATGAAGTTAGCATGGTAAACGGGAGGGATTATCTAAAACTTTTTAAAACTTCCAGGGGAGTACATTAGTCCGGAGACAACAGTTTACTTGGCAGTTTTGTTTGATACGAGTGAGCAAGCCAGTCCACCGCAGTCGCCTTGTCTGGCCGAGCTCCGCGCGATACACCAGATAGAGCGCTGCGCGTTCCACCGCACGAGCCATGAATCACTCACTCCGGTCAGGGCCTCGCTATCTCTGGGGGCCACCGCGGCTCTCGGCACTCTAAATGCGGTCTTCATAAAATTACCACAAAAAATAGGGAACGCCGCACAAAGAACGAGATTGGAAGTAATTTCTCGGTCTAGTATCTAGCACGTGGTGGGTATGATCGAGTTGTATGAACACCGGCTCAATTTGTTATAAAGTTATAATGAACATGTGGTTTCACGTGAATTGTGATATTTTTTTTACAGAATTTACATATGTTATGGATACATATTTGTGCTTTATTTTGGGGTACAAACAAGTCTTGTGTACTCACAAAACAAAATTACCTTATTCATACTAAGTGGCGGTTTTCTCTAAAGTGCGTTTGTGAAGTGAACTCCCATAAAAAAGATAAGAAAAGAAAATAATACTTTTAACACACTTTAAACAGCGATCCATTCAAATTACGTGCTAAAAATCCATCCGTCCGCCAATTATGACTAACGCACGTATGAGAATTTCTGTCCTAAGAAATAGTTCGTACAGAACATACTACAGCGCTGCAGTAAGAGCCGTGCGAACCTTTGGAATCTACAAGCATCCCGGGTGCTCAGCGACTACGTCGTTCGACGATCCCAAATTTTGTAGGGAATGTTTAAAAAATAAGTTAATACCTGTTTATTTTACGTCATATCGATAAATATCGACGACAATGATAATAATGACGTAAAATAAACATGTCTCATTAGATTACTGGGTAGAGCGTTGTCCCGGTAAGAGAGAGGTCTTGTGTTCGATTCCCAGATGCGGCCGTTATCTTTTTATTTTCTGTGTTTTTTTTCTGTTTCATGTTTCAATTGTGATTTGTTAATATTATCTTCCTCAGTGGTTAAATATTACAATGAGGTTTATAAGCTTCAATAGTTACTCCAGTAAATTGTATAATTTATTTTCGCCTTTTTTTCCTCATAACAAAACTTGCGCTGTGCGTAGCATGTATCACAAATCGCCAAATGAGAATGTGTGCGCGCATATAAACCACATTGGTACAAGTCATGCAATAAGGCTATCAGTCCATATCGTGGGTGTATTCCAAAGAGAGCACAAAGGCAACCAAATCTAGGCTAATGATGTAGTGCACCGAGTTTTCGATGCTCACACGAGTAGGTATTTTTGTATTATTTAAAAAAAAATTGAATACCGCACATGAGTCCCAACTGCTCCCAACCATCTGTAGCCAGTGGGACAACGGCATCTTCAATAGGGGTATGTTGTGAAGTTGAAGGTGGTGGGGAGGGAAAGAGGAAGGTAGGGAAGTACCTGGCTATTCAGATCTGGTCACCAAACATGGCTAAAGCAACGTTTAGATTCACCAGCGCGATACTTATCTACTTAGTATCTTCCACTCTGAAGTATCGTCCACTCTGGAGTATCTTCTACTCCGGAGTATCTTCCACTCTGTAGTATCTTCCAATCTAGAGTGTCGTCCACTTTGGAGTATCTTCCACTCTGAAGTATCTTCCACTCTAGTATATTTCACTCTGGAGTAACGTCCAGTTTGGAGTATCGTCCACTCTGAAGTATCTTCTACTCCGGAGTAACTTCCACTCTTTAGTATCTTCCAATCTAGAGTATCTTCCACTCTAGAGTATCATCCACTCTGGAGTATCTTCCATTTTCGAGTCCTTCCACTTTGGAGTATTTTCCACTCTGGAGTATCCTCCACTTTGGAGTATCTTCCACTCTGGAGTTCTTCCATTTTGGAGTATCTTCCACTCTGGAGTTCTTCCTCTCTGAAGTATCTTCCACTCTAGTATATTCCACTCTGGAGTATCCTCCACTCTGTAGTATCTTACACTCTAGAGTATCTTCCACTCTAGAAGGTCTTTATGTAGGGGAGAGACGAGGATTGCATTTTGACAGTATATTATGGGTGAAATAATGGTATAAAAGGTGTGATATCGATAGCTAATGTGTTGGCACCAACTCTCCCCCCTGACATGATAATGCATATTCAATAAGAATCGATCGCATGTTGTACTTCCCACGCAATATCAGTTTTTAAATGCAACGAGGGTATATTTTTACGTTATTACGGTTTTAGGTACCTACCTAGTTCGAACCGAATGCATTATACTTGTGTGGGCCGATATACTCAGGCTACATAAATATTACTCAGATTGGCTTTGTAATCACCAAATCATTGTTTCAAAAACACGAGGAATGATTAATTTTTTTTAGGTCATTTGAAATGTTACTATGTGAAAATAAATACATTCATGTACTTCTTTTTAATTTTTTTCTGATTTATTATTAGTGATTTTGTTATTTCCTAATTTTAAATTGGAAAAAAACAAAACCATGTAATCGCTGCTTACTTCAATTTTTTTGTATACCCACATATCATTTTTCGATTCTACTAATCCGTGTTAAAGATATGAATTGTATTATATTATAAATTGCACACCCCTACATACGTTTAAGAAAAAAATACAATGAATTATTTTATTCACACTGAAATAACTGAAATATTCTGTCAATAATCGGAGATAAAAATGTTTGCATAAAAATACTTGCTAAGGTCAGAATCTTCATACCATCGTAATCTATGCACGATTCCAAGAGTTATTCCAGTACATTTGCCGATGCCGAATTTGCATTGTTTACACACACTTTTCGTTAACTCTAAACGCCATTGATCGTGCATGCCACAGTGTTTGATATCGCACCTGACTTAATTACTGATAAACACACCTGCGTCTACTATTATTAGTTAATTTGACTAACCCACAATATATGATACATACATAAATAACTACTCACCTGCACACGTCAACGTTATTAGCAGAATGTGATAAGAAATATAATGTTAATTGGTTAAATACCGGCTAAATCCGCCATGGACAACTTCTGACGTTCGTATCATGCCCCATCCATCAATAAATTGAATAGTTAGCAATGCATAAAAACTTTTAGCGAATCCATTGTATTTAATATGAGACTAAATTGGGAATTATACGTCAATGCCAACTTACCATTGATATATCTGGTCATTAATTCCACTTCATCTCTTCATCATCTCGTTTTTGCAATCTTTATTTGCCTTTTTATTCTTATTGCTCGCCCATCAATAGCCTCGTTAAAACTTCGCATGATTGGGATTGTAGAAAACAATAAAAAAAATCACCATTATAACGTCACTTTTCATCGTTTGCTTTTTGCTGTAATTAGGTCAGCGAGTGATGGGTACTGAGTACCTCGGTTAATATCATGTAATGCCTACCAGAACACGATTGATGAATTGAATATTCAAATGGCTGGTTAAAATTTGCATAAAAGCGCCCATCGTGAAATTTCATCATCGGAACATTGAGATTTATGTTCTGGTACCGACAATTTTAGAATTGAAAATCCATACTTCAGTAATAAGCAAAATCTGCATTTCTTTTTTTATGTGATTACCGCACAAGAGTCTCCCAAATTTGATGGTTTCTTTGGCGGTACCAACCCTTCCAGAGTTTCCTTTGCTCCAAGTCCTCTCCGTTGTCACCAACTGTTCAGAACTAGTGCGACTATGATATCCCCAATTCATTCACCAGGGCGATGCTGCAAATATCTACCACATTATAAAACAGAAAACTGTGTGTATGAAGCAGAACTAATTACGTTATGGTGTCTTGAGATCGTCACAGCTTTTTCAAATATCAAAGATGGGACAAGACGCCAAATTGTTTGTTTCAAATTTTTCAATACGCTAAATATTTTGAAAAAAGGGTGTTGAATCTCGTGCGAAGCCTGGTAGTGATGAATCTATGCGCATGTCATGGGAGAATTGGCAGTATGAGATCATATTAATGGTCAACACCCAAAAAAATGCACTTAATGCAAGAATTACTACGAATGATTTATATGTAAATTCTATGTGGGTAGTTAGGAAAATGTATAATGTTTCAAGAAACAAAAATTCTCTATCTAATCTTTTAAATTCTGTATGAAATACGTACTGGAATTTTAGGCAAAACTAGTTTTAAACTACATCTGTTTTCAACCATTTTGGTATTATTACATACAATTTAAAAGATTTCCGTTTCAGGATTTGTCTTTTGAAACCTTATACGTTTTCCTAACTACCCGTATAGAATTTATAGATAAATCATTTATAGTATTGCTTGAGTTAGCAAACTACGAATTGAAGTTTAGGGTGCAATTTTTGAGTGCTGGCCCCCATGAACGGGGAGCTTTCTTAATATATGTATTATTATTTATCATAATAAACAAGGCGCTCGAATAAATTGTGAGATTCTGGAGCGGGTTGCATTCAGAAGCGATAATTTAACTGCATTATTTGACGATAAGCATTGGTTCTAAGGATGGCCCATAAATCCTTCAGTCTTGTATAAACAATTATCGTATTCTGGGCGAAAAGTATTTTAAAACTCACGAATAGTTTCAACTTTGGTTCGAGTTTTGGGGTGTTTCCGATAATGGTTAACCTATAAATCTTCTAGAAAGGTGACACTTTCCCGTGCACAGAACGGAGTATACATTATTCATAAATTATCGGGACAGATATACAGGAATACTGCCGTCGTAAGTAAAAACACAGTATCTTCCTTGAGAGTCCTAAGGAACTGATACTGTGTTTTTACTTACCACGGCAGAGTACTGCTCCGTTGTAACCTGCGTTAATCGGTGCTTGTAACAGAAAGAGAGGTTACAACGGAGTTTTCGGCAGAAGAACTGTTGTATTTGCGCTTTTTCTACAGTAATTGACGTATTTTCAGCACTTTGTTTTAAATGATTTTTTATTGTATTTCATTAAAAATTATTGGCAGCCCAGAAAAAGAGTAAATAAAGAAACATAATGTATCAGATAAAAAATTGTTTTTATTTATATGACCGCACTTTAATTATTGTTCAAGTATTCCCTTTTCCAATGGAGATAAAATGACAAAAAATGCAAATACTAGAAAACAAAGCAGTGCCTCAATCTATGTATATTAACGGTGGGCTTATATACCATATTATACATCTATATTTTGCAAATTTAATCCGCAGAACTTTTAATAAAGACGTTTCTTCGATTGGGATCGATCGACATGCTGGCTATTATTATGTCATTTTTTTCTATTTAAACAAACATGTTTTTTAATATACAGTTTCAGGTTTCTTGCATCAGTTCCTAACTGCTTATTTTCGTTTCGTGATTGATGGTGGTCTTTTATCAATAGAAGCAATCCTTGGAAAACAGGATCCCGGAGGTTTGCAAAGTTGTTAGTTGTTAGCCATGACACAAAAAAATCTTCGCTTAGCAAATGTTATTATTTATCAAGTCGGTAAAATTTTCTAACAGGTCAAACGATAAACCCCATAAACTAATTTCGTCAATTATGTTAAACGTAAATTGCATCCCACAAAATCAATGATACGAGCAGTGGCGGCTCATGACTTTTGAGTGAGCTAGAGTGCTATACGGCATTATTGATGTTGTTGAAGCTGAAAATGAATTTTTTTTTCAAAATTTAAATTTTTCAAAAATTGAAATTTTGAAAAAAAATAAAAATTATTTTCAGCTTCAACGACGTCAACAACGTTTTACTTTCAATCTTAGCACTCTAGCTCACTCATAAGTCACGAGCCGCCACTGGATAGGAGGCACGTGAAGGACAACAGTATGCGCATAATTTACTGTTACATAATATACCTACGAAATATAGCATTATGCCAATTTTCGTATTTATGATAATTATTGATTTATTTTATTTATGAATTATTCACGCCCTAATGGACTTTTACAAAGTTTAACATGTTACATGATTTTGTGCACAACACAAAAAGAAAAAAGTTTTTTTTATATAACAAAAAACGAACATGATACATAATAGGTATCGGTGGTGTGCATTGCTCTATGGCCAAAGGTAGGCTGTATGAAGTTTTTCATGTTGGGGTATGAACTTTGCATTGAATATTTGAAAATGACCATTTTGATATCATATTCCGCTAATTGTTAATTGAGCACACAAGTTCCTTACCAAAAAATCATTTTGAAGAGAAAATTTTCACGTTCTATTAATTTCTTTTTATGGTTCGTTTTCCTTGGGGTAGAATCAGCTTTTCAGCCTTTATGGGCTGCATGCCACTGATAGGTATATAAGTGTAACATATGATAAGCGAATGACAGAGAGACAATAGTAAACGAAAGTTGCAGATAATTAAAAATAAAATAGTAATAATCTGATGTATATAATGCCTGTTACACATAGTTAATATAATATATGTGCGTGGCATATCTCTCGATATCGCTCACTATGCAATCCCATACAATCGTCACACGCGGGTACTATCGTATATCTGTGACAACTGTATGGCGAGCGTACCCCCTCACATATATATTATGATATTATCTTATGTTGTATGTAACCATCTTAATATACAAGTGCATATTATATGTATAAGTGCATGTATGGTAAAAAAAAGCAACGTATATTTTTTTATATTTTGGATGACATTAAAATGTATACAATACATAATATAAAACTGCATAATACATAATATAATGCATGATACAGAGAAAGAAGAAAGAGGAACAAGTTTTTGGATTGTTGATAGCAAAAGATTAATTAAAAAAATAATAATACAATGGCTCCTATGCGATGCACCCAAATAATCGTTGCCACGGTAAAATATCGTTCAGGTTACTTTTAAACATGGATAAATTTACAGTAAATATGTCTATACTAGAGGTGAATTTATTTCCGAGTGCATTTAGGCGCGAAATGGATGTATTTTCCGGAAATATTGTTGCAGAATAATACATTTTGCCTAGTAGGTCGATGAGGTACTCTGAAGATGATTAGGTGCAGGAG
Source organism: Halesus radiatus (assembly GCA_022606495.2). Taxonomy (NCBI): domain Eukaryota; kingdom Metazoa; phylum Arthropoda; class Insecta; order Trichoptera; family Limnephilidae; genus Halesus; species Halesus radiatus. The sequence goes on along the minus strand of JAHDVE020011574.1, from coordinate 6,436 downwards.
TTCATAACAGCTTAATACGGAGTAAATAATTAAAAATAAAAATAAAAGTTAAGTCCCCTATTTTTCTTCTGTTTTCTAGTTTATGCATTTTAAGTGTATTTATTGTAGTAAAAATGTCTAGCTAGTATATTTAATTAGTATGCGTAGTTTGACGTTAATAAATTGTAAAAATTTGCGCTGCACGCGTTCACTTAAAAATATATATATATTGAAGACTTGGCTAGCTGGAAGAAACTGTTTGTATTAGATAATTAGGAAATATTATTTTATGTACGATTTATTGTTGTTATTTATGTTTCTATACTTTTTTATAGATATAAATAGAAATATTTTTCATTAAGATTATTACGAAATGTTCATGTTTTAAAGATTTAAGTTTGTTACATATTCTTTTATTATATATATGTAAGTACTTTACTTTAAATTTATTATAATGTTTGAAATGACGAACTCCCGCTAGTCAAACTACTAAAAATTATAATTTCTTCAAACGATTGGTATTCACTTTATGGCGTCATTATTCATACTATATGCATTCATATATTCCTGACGATGAAAGCATCGCTTTCGAAACATGTAGATATCAGTGTATATTTGTAAAGTGGTGAATACCAAGTATATTTTTTAATTCATTTACTAAAAAGCAGTTTATTGAAACTTTTTAAGTTAATAAGAAAATAAAAAAAAATTATGAACACATGAAAATTACTATTTTAAACAAAAAGTAATTTAAAACGATTTATTATTCATGATTTTTATTGCTAAAATTATTTTACTTTACTATTTTTAATATGAATACCGCACAAGAGTCCCAACTGCTCCCAACCGTCTGGAGCCAGTGAGACTATGGCATTCCAAATTGGGGAATGCTGTGAAGCTGAAGGTATTGGGGAGGGGACGGAGAAGGGTAAGAGCAAGGTGGGAAATACCTGGCTATTCAGATCTGGCCACCAAACACGGCTAAAAGTCATTTCAAGCAACGTTTCAATTCTGAATGGTGGTCTTTCACCAGGGCGATACTGAGAGTATCTTCCACTCTGAAACTGGGACACATCTTTAAAACTAGTTTGAAATCATTCTGAATCATTAAATTAATTGTACCGCTCAAAATCGAATGCAGGTGCTAAATGTAAAGTGATAGGGATTTATTCTCCACCATTTTACAGTACAAATTTATTAATACAATTTTGGCTTTATTATAGTCAATCTCGTTTTCGAAGATCCCATAAACATTCTCCGCATGGATTGCCTAGAATGGTTTCTTAATCGTGACTAAAATCCAGTCTACCGTTTATCTTTTTTTTCATTCTGATTGATGAGAATATCCGTATACAACAATTTATGTCTCTCTTAAATGTTTGTATCGATTGATAAGTGGGTCAGGAACTTAGGTGCATTCTGTCAATGATGGTAATCTATTAACGTTTTTTTACTTATTAATTTAATTGCACTGTTATTTAATCCCACGTTGAATAACAAAAACGATGGATCATTGAGATTTCTCATATCATTAGTGCTGGGAATCTTTCTGATTAAAACCTTAATTACCAAAACCAACCATTCTGCATTTTTCAGCAGGGGAAGACATAGAGGATGAACCACCACACAGCTCTGTTTTGGCATTCACACCTTGCTCTATTTACATTCGTACATAACATCAAACATATTTTTTGTTATACCGTTGTTTTATTTAACCCGACATAAGAATTTGATTTATTTGACCTGCTTGCGCGTCCCCGACTTCTTATTCTATTCACTTGCGCGCCATGTATTCTTCATTCTCTATTAAATTTGATTCGATATGTCCTATTAAACAGTGTCGTGCACTCCACATTCCACATAGGCTGAAAAGTTTAGCCTTCTTAAACGAACAATAATAAACGAACAATAAAAAGAAAAGATTTTTTTTTTAACTATTAATAATAAAATATTATTATTTTTACTTTTATTTTCAAAATTGTAAATGGTTTTATAGACAACCTTGATATAGTCAGCTTAATTACATTTAATATTCCAACTAGAACTACCCGATCTAAAATTTTGTTTAACTGTAACAATAACTTCAGAGCTGAGTCTTTCAAATATTCATTGGTACCTCGACTTAACACAGTAGGTAATACATGTTCAGATATAGTAGACATTTTCAACTGCTCTGAATACAAATACAAACAAAAGATTATTGCATACATCCTGTATAATTATTTATATATGTCTCTAGAATATAAGTAACAGTGAATGTGAGGTATGTTTTGATTTTTCGCCTCTGAACTTATTACATACTTAGAATGGTACTTACACTATGTTATTTCTGTATTTGTTCGATTTATTATCTTTGAACCTACTGTGATGTGTTTTGCCCCTGTTTATTATAACTAACTTTATATGTAAATGCCCATGTAGGGCGTGTATTATACAATAAATAAATAATATATTAATAGTATTCATATATTCCTGATGATGAAAGCATCGCTTTCGAAACATGTAGATATCAATGTATATTTTGAAAGTGGTGAATACTAAGTATATTTTTAAATCAATTTATTAATAATGACGCCACAAAGTGAATACCAATCGCTTGAAGAAATTATAAGAGATTGTTTGTCTAAATCTATTTTCCATGAAGTTCGTCACAAAATGCAGCGGACGGTGATAATAAATTGTCTATTTTCAAATACTCCATGCAGAATAGTTCATACCCGAACATGAAAAACTACACAACCTACCTTTGGCAATAGAGAAATGCGCGCCAACGGTTATTAATAAACTTTTTTGTTAATACTTTACAAAATATAAAATATTTTGTTATTATAACATTATCTTGCAGACCTTGACAAATGGTAGAAAATAGCTACAAAGTCGGGTAAAACAAGTATGAGCGTACATTGCTGGATTATTTTCGCATTGGTAGGTCGGCAGTTTGTAATATTTTTATGAATCTTCGCGTATTCGTGATTAGAAAGGAGTTTTTATGTTTTTGTTTTGATGATGCTGCCCATGGAATTATGAGTCTTCTTTTTTATTCTTATAATCTGTCCAGTTAGAATACATTGATTTATTTTATGGTTAATGATAATTGCTGGTTATTCTCTTATTCGTGGTTGTCGTAATTCAAAAAAAAAAATAGAAAACGAGATTAAACAGAATTTAATTTCAAAACGATTCTTGTAGAAAATAAATAAATTTACTAGCAGTGCATACCCGACATTGCGCAGAAGGGTGGTATATCTATTATGTACACTTTGGTCCAGGCAGGGGAAGGGTGGTGTGATGTCACAGTGGATGAGGTTGCTAGATTTTCCTAGCGTGTACCTAAATGAGAAATAATTATAAGGGTGATACAATACAATACACAATATCTATGAAAGTGGGGTGGGTGCCTTTAGTAGGACTATTTTATTCGCAGTGCAAATATACTTCATATTTGTAAAAAGCATTAACTTTGTGGCTCGCCATAATTTACAATAAAAAACACATAAATTTGTTGTAGACCACTTTTATATTATTAAAACTCTACCGTTTTCGGAAGCACCCTTCCTTCATCAGGAGAATATTAAAACTAACTTATGATATAGAATATTGACAAGACATATAAATTTTAGGTGTTGGAGTGGGGGGTAAGCAAATGGGGAGGGGTAATTGTAGGATTTCCGGGAAGAACAGAGCGATTTATTGGAAAAATATTATATTATTATTTTTTTAAACTAAAATATTTGAATAAGCGTCATCTATGAGCGCGTATTACGTGTCGTTCAGCCTTAAGTATAATACCGCTCTTTTTATCGTATTAATCAATATTGTGATTTAATTACCTGATGATTTTCTGAAAGCTATGCTCGGGTTGCAATTGAGGTTATGTTTCCGTAGCCTGTTGGTAACTAAGTGACTACAGGTTTCCTGTTTAGTTTTATTACCCAATAAATAATATTGCCAAACGTGGTCATGTTTTTGCTATGTAAATAAACGCGACCACCTCGATACCTAACTGCAGTTGTTATTCTGTGGTGGAAGTAAAACGTACAGCTATTTTACCATTGTGCTAATTTATTGTGCCGTAAGTAAATTATATTGAATTATTGTTCAATTCTCCCTAATTATTTACGATTTCAAATAGAATATAGCAATAAATTACTCAATTACGTGTCATGATATTCCGACGGCCTCCACAGCTGAATAATAATATTTTTAATGTGTTTAAGAACGTATTTATTTGTTTATTTACGCCTATAAAGGCTTTTACGGTGATACATTAAAACGTAAATGTAGTGTAAGTATCTGTTTTATATAGGAAAATTAATAATGTAGCTAAATGTTGTAAATTAGGTACTTACCTGAAATTACAAATATTACAGTTAAAAAAGTGAAATAATTTTGTATTTCTTTTAATTTAATAAATAATAATGAAATATATAAAAAAAAATTACGTTATATTTCAGTGATCCTGATTTTAAAATATTCACAAAACAATCCTTATTATTGATATGCAGGGATGGTGCAGTATGTAAATTATCCCTCCACACAGCATCTCCAAAGATGATATAGGCTTTGAGGGAAATTATTTCCTTCAGGGTAATACGTACCTTCCATAAATGGGAATCCTACAAATAATAAAAATAAAAGCAAACGTAAATAATACTCCATCAAATTGATGTTAGAGGATATTTGATGGTATCCTGTCTCCAGAGATACATCAAGGGGGACTCCATCCAGGCAGCCTAGGCTTTGATGACATTGTTGTTGGATTGTTGTAATGTATGCATGGTCTACGCATTTGACATTATGATTTTTTCCTACATGAACATGAGTTAAAAGCTGTTCAAAGAATACAAACAGATAAATAAAAAGAATAGGAAATATTTTGGTTAAACCCCTATTTAATATGTAAGTATTAGAAAAAGTATTAATTATCAATTAAATATTATTAATAATAAAAAATAAAATAAAATACATAGCCACATCTTAAATTAATTTTCTCATTAATATCAGTATTTAGAACAATATTAATAAAAATAATACTTATTACTATAATTTTTTTTACCTTGTTATTTCCTTGATTTTGTTTATATAAAAATAGTATTTCTGATATAAATTAATTATTTAACATTTTATAATAATAACAATATTTTTATTAGATTTTTAATTAATTACTAAACCTATTTTCTTCACTTACTGTTAATTTTTTTTGTTTGTAATTTGTTATTCTTACGTTATTATTTCTCTACGTTTATTATTTGTCTATTCTTGTCATTATTTCTCAGTATACTGTGTATACCGATGAGGGAAGTATCGCTTCCGAAACATGTTGATATTTACGTATTAAATGGTAGTTTAAACAAAATATTTTCTATTTTCATATGAAGCGGTAACTTGGTGATATAACAAATAAAAGTGATGTAAACAAAGTTGTTTTATTTTTTAAATTAAAATATTTTCTATTCATTTTTACGAAAAAGATGGTAAAATGTTATGATCTTTCTAATAATTTAATTTCTCTAAAGTCCTAAAGCGGGCTTATTGCTCAAAGGAAGGCTTTTGCAGGGGATAAATATTGAATGAGATGTGTCCCACTCTCCCACTAGATACGTAGCTACCCACTAAACCCCGTACAGTTTTTAATAGGGGTTGTTCCTCGTTTAGCCCAAAGGCAAATAACAATATATACCGGCAGTTAGGAACCTAGTACCTAGTACCTACCGTTAAACCCAAACTCCGAAAGTAAATTGGTAGTGTAGCGGCCAACTTTCTACTCCAGAGGGAAGGAAAAATGTTAATCGAAAACTTTTTTTGCTTGTTTAAACGCTCTGTGTGTTTTGGCAATTTCCATTTAAATTACCATCCGATGAAATTGCCACTAAACTAACAATGAGTAAAGTTGTGTCTACAGCGAACTGCTATTCTAAAATTCTCATGGCGAAACGTTAACAAGGTCAATAAAAACGTTTTTAAACGGATATTGGCCGTTTTAAAGATAATTCTAGCTATTTGCCTCATTTAGCTAGTATTAAAATCTATCGAAATTAATAAATATAGTTTATACGAATCACGACTCTATTAATATTTAACGATGAACATTATTTAACATATTCGTAGAGGTAGGTTTTTATACATTTAAAAAAATAAATCAAATTGGCAATATCTAAGAAGGCGAAATAGCTGTCATGCTTAAAAACAACTATATTTACCAAAACAAAATATTGATGTCTAAAAAAAGAACACATCAATATCAATTAGGTACCTACCTACCAACATAATCATTTTTTTTTTGCTGGCAAACCTTTTTGTGTGTATTTTGCTTGACCTTTTTTATAACAATGACTTTCCTCTATCATTTTTCTTTTGGGTGTTTATTGTTATCCACCGATGCACACAGTTGGCTATTTACAAATATTTGATCCACCTTTCTGTAATAATGTCTGCGCTGGAAGCTAAGTGGACCCGG
>JAHDVE020011573.1:0-44327 GCA_022606495.2 Halesus radiatus | reverse complement strand
CGATCTGAAATAAGTTATAAGAGTCAATATAATTGGCCTTACTGTCTTATAAAACCAACTGAACATTGTAAAATTGTAAATCTAACAAAAGCTCTTGCCAACATGCTAGTACAGTTGATTTACAAGAGGCTGAGTATTTATCACGTAACGACAAATGTTTTTTTTTATGCCGCTACTTCGTATTAAATGAAAAAAGCTTTTCCGTTATGTATAATAATAAACCGGTGGTGCTCCAAGGGTTATCGGTCATATTCCCGAGTTAACACTTTCAGACCTGAGTTAAAACTGGATGTGGTAAAAAATAGCTGATGCCTTAGAAAACCCTGTAGAAATGTTAAAGAATTTTGATTGAGGTGTTTTTTTTTTAATAACTTAGAAGTTTTTGCTACCTTCATTTGGAAGAAACTTAGGTCTCGCAGGATGTGTTTAACTGATAAATCATACGCTGTGTATAAAAAATACGATATTGTATTAATTCTAAAAATTAAACAATTGAAACGTAGGTACCTTCAAAACGTAGATAGAAAAAAAATTGCACTGTGCGGAAATCGATGTTTAATCACAAATGTCACCTATGTAAATATTGTTACATAACGCAAATAATCCATAAAACTAGCCGCTCGTTAGACAACAGCGCCTCAAGCGGCCAAACGCAAGACCTCGCAAAAAGAAACATCCGACACCCGGCCTTGAAAAAGACATTCACCGCTCGAACCCCGCCTAACGAACACCCTCACTGGACCTGCACTAAAGATGGCTTCCCGCCCTGCCACGCTACGCTACGGAGAGCTAATAATTGCTTTCCCAGGAAACACATTGCCGCTACAAACTAAACCGTGAGCTGTCTTTTACATTTTCCCCTCTATTGGTGTTGTATTTTATTCAAATCACAGTTTACCATGCCCGTTGTAGAGAATTATCAGAGAGAATTTGCCCGTAACATTATTGTGAGGTTAGGTTAGCCTGTTCACCATAACTACATTCACCATGTCTGTACCTTCCACCTAATTAAACTACTGAGTTTGAAAGCATTTGGGAGTTTCATTTAACAAAGTATTCGAGTCTGGTTCCCAACTATAAGACCGCCTGTCGGCCCACGATCCTGCAGAGGAGCTCCAAGGCCTACCGAATCTGAGCTAGACAAAGGTCCCGAGCCGAGCTCCCTGGGAGAAACCCCCTCACCGGGTAAGTCTTACTTATGCTCTGTCTCCCGTAAATGCAGCCTACCCAACCTTCCTCCTCTCCTTCTCCCGCATTCCCGCACCCAGTCCTCCCGACCATAACAATATAAAGACGGCGACAGCCTGAACGAGTAGCTAGATTCTAACTAAAAAAAATATCGCGCAAAGCCAGTATTGGCAATACTTTATTGCCAGCTATTGGAAAATGAAAACCGCTCTATTTATAAAAGTATAGACTTGTTCCGTCCGAAAGGGTTACTTCATCGCCTTTATTATTTTGATTTCCTGAACTCACGCCAACATAAAAGTTTATTCATTCGCCGTCAATTTATCATTTGTTTGAATGAAGCCAGCGGCACTTTTACGGACAGTCCCTGGTGATCAATAAATTCTGCAAATTAAACACAATTTTCAATTAATTTATAAATTCTGGCAGCCAACTTCCAACACCGTTTATTTGTTAAACATTCCATTCGTTGAATATTCGGCCCAACCTTTATGAAATTTTTAAATTAAAACTTTTCGAACAGGGTTTATCGGAAAGTTAATTACCCTACGTAAGTAATAATTCATAGTACTCTATTCCTACCGTTATGGAATTAGCGAATTTTATCATTGGCTCTTATGTAGACATGGGCACATTCATTCGCAGTAGTGAATTGAGTCAGTCTTATTAACCTAGTCTTGTGAATATATTCATTTAATTAATAAAATCTAATAATAATAATAAAATACAATAAATATACAACGGGGGTCCTTTTCGCATTGAAAATTGCGCCAATGCTAGAAATAACATATTTAAAAATAAAATAAACACGAGAATATCAATCTTACCTAATTAGATAATAAGTGTATATACACCTCAATGAAATAAACAATGGTTTCGTTTTTAAAGACAATATTACGAGCCAAACAACGATGCATTCTACCGAGTACTGATTATGTCGGAAATTTCCATCCAACTAGTAAAACTGACGGCTTGGCTGCGCTGAGACAAACACGAACGGAATCGCAGGGAGCATTGTGGAACGAATTTCTGACTAGTGCCTCATAGTGACTTTACCAACTTGCGATCTGCGGACCTAGTACGGACACACTCGATATCGACGGACCAAAGATGTAGTGACTACGACGTCTCAATTGAATACGGAATGGATTTCTTAATTTTTTTGAATTAGGGAATACCGACTGCAAAAGCGAATGCTGATAGTAATTACTGACCGCCTTACTAGAGACGGTTTGGCTCTACGGACTAGGACGGACTATGAACTAACGATGACGTACGGGGTTTTATTTATTGTATAATATACGCCCTATATGGGCTTTAACATATAAAGTTAGTTATAATAAACAGGTGCAAAACACATCACAGTAGGTTCAAAGATAATAAATCGAACAAATACAGGAATAACAAAGGGTATGTACCATTCTAAGTAATAAGTTCAGAGGCGAAAAATCAAAACATACCTCACATTCACTGTTAAATATACTCAAGACACATATATTAATAATTATACAGGTGTATTAGGGTGGTCCAAAATTTTTTTTTATTATTTTTCATCTGACCGCTCTGTGAATTTGTTACATGTATTCGTAGTAATAACATAGTAAAATTTCAGCGAGATGGCTCAAGTAAAAAGGGGTGCTCAATCGAGTGTGGTTTTTGAAATTTTTGTGTAAAATGCTTAATTTGTACTTTTTAATATATTATAATAAAACTAATATAAAACTTTTTTCCACTTAATTTTATTTGACTGTAACCAGGTTCAGCCTGTCAAGACCATCTTCAGGCTTATATACACAAATATGGGGGAGGGTAAGAGGGGTGGTCTACGAGGATTTTATTCGAATATGTGGGTTTTCTTACAATTGTTACTAAGTGGTCTTTGGCTGTCTAATTTCAAATTATTTTGTTTTTTTCCAGTAGGCATAATTACCTCGGGCTTGTAGCTTTACTTCAATATTGTTTGGGAAAAACCTTACAAGTATCATGCATTATCCGAATACAACTCCAATATAAAAGAAAATTTTGATATTGACTCTCCATTAGTAATTCATTGGGACGGCAAACTGATGACCGATATAACTGGCAATAAGAAAGTAGAGCGCCTTCCGATTCTTGTCTCTGGTAATGGTTGTGAAAAACTATTAGGAGTACCTAAACTTACTGCAGGAACGGGGGAACAAATATCTGATGCTGTTTTTGACACAATGCAACAGTGGAATGTCACAAATAAAGTCCGGGCTATGAGTTTTGACACTACTGCTTCTAACACCGGTGCTAAAAAGGGAGCTTGCACTCTTTTAGAAGAAAAGACAAGATGTGATCTTTTGTGGCTTGCTTGTCGTCATCACATATTTTAAATAATGCTTTCAAAAATATTTACTCTTTGTTTTGGGCCATCAAGCTCTCCTCAAATCCCACTTTTCAAAAGATTCAGCGATATTTGGGAAACATTACTGAAGGAGGACTATGATTGTCTTGACCTCGATAAGAACGCAGAACAGTTCGCTGAAAATACTCTTGAGAGTCTTACAACCGCTCTATCTAGAGATAATCAAGTTCGTGATGATTACGAAGAGCTAATAAAGCTCACCATGATTGTTTTGAACAAACCTCCTACGAAGATACATTGGCGCGCTCCAGGTCCGATTCATCATGCTCGTTGGATGGCGAAATTGCTGTATGCTTTGAAGATTTTTCTCTTTAGAAATAATTTACAAGCATTTAAACTAACCAAGAGAGAAGAAAAACAAATTGTTCGATTTGTTAGTTTTGGTGTGCTTATCTACACCAAAGTTTGGATCGAAACGCCTTTGGCAGCAGATGCGCCAGTAAATGACTTACTACTTTGGAAGAGCTTAAAATTGTACGAATCCATTGATTCCGAAATCAGTATAGCAGCTAGGGATGTCTTAGAGCGTCACTTATGGTATTTGTCAGATGAACTACTTGCATTTGCCTTGTTTTCTGACAAGCTGTCTGATGCTGAGAAACAGGCCATTGTTCAAAAAATAAATTCTGATGTCGGTAATCGTTCAGTACGAGGTGACTCTGCTAAGCTTTCCTCAGAGGTTACATTAGATGCTTTTGCAACACAAAGAACGTTGAAAACACTCTTAGTTCTTGAAATCAAGGACTCTTTCTTGCAATTACCTCCTGAGACTTGGAATGACAATGTTGATTACCTTCAAGGCAAAAGCTGCGTCACAAATTTGCGTGTTGTTAATGATACAGCGGAGAGAGGAGTTAAACTGTTTGAAGATTACAACACGTTACTCACTAAGACTGAGGAAGAAAAGTAATTTTTACTTCACATCGTTGAACAAAACAGAAAAATCGTTTCCACTGAAACATCCAAAAAGGAGTTAACAAACATAGTTTTGAAAGATTGCGACTAATATTATGTTAAGTATTACTTTGTTACAAAATTTTATTCATATTTAAATAATTTGTATACTTATTTGATTAAAATACTTGTAATATTAATAAACCTTAAATTACGTGTTTTATTTAAAATCCTGAAATTTTGTCAAAAACTTATAATTCGATGAGCACCCCCTTGTATATAAGATAAGGGGCTGAAATTTTTAACACATCATAGGAATGGTAGGTGTTACAAATCAAGGGTACGGCTACACCTATATTTGATTATTTTTTTTAACTATATAGGCCTGGACCACCTTAAGGTGTATGCAATAATCGTTTGTTTGTATTTGTATTCAGAGCAATTGACTGGATTGCGGCCCGGGATTCTATACGTTATATGAAGTCTTGCACCCCACGCGATATCTCCGGCGACTTTGCGATGATGCCCGTAGTATCCGCGCCGTAATTATGGTGTAGAGCGATAAAAAATGTAGGTTTGCAAGGCCTAATCTAAGGAAGTAAGAATTAATTCCATATTGAGAATCAGATCGAGTGTTTAATTAGCCTTTTCTTCCGCGGCTGAGACCCCCCTTTTTCCCCGAGCAACATTTTCCGCTCATATTGATAGTAGAAGGAGAAATTTAAATATTATTAACACGGGTACATTTATCTTTCTTTTAAGAAAAAAAATCACAACATATTATGTTTTAGAACTGTCCTCCAGACCTGTAGAAACACCGCCAGGATAAAAGATAAACTAACAGTACACATAGAAAAGAATAACAAATATAATTACACATTATTGGAGCCGGCCAAATTACGAGGAGGATAATAAGTAAGGGATGTGCAAGCGGCAGAAATAGAGGTAGCTTTGAGGAACGTATGAGGATGGAACCTGTTCAAGTATTCTTTTTCTATGTAATGAAAAAAAAATGAAAAAACGCAAGTACTCCAAAATAAAGCAATGCGAATAATACTAAAGCGCGTAAAGCGCAACATATACATACAGATAAAAGACATGCAAGAGGAGCTACATTTTATGACGGTGTAGTAAACCATAAATTTGAAGGTAGATATTTTTGTATAAAATTAATACGGAATTTAAAAGAAAAATAAATTACAATCACGAAATATGCGTACATGGGATGAAAAATGCAAATTAAATCAGATTGCCATCAAGGAAAAAATTGAGAACAAAGTGATCTCTTATGTACCAGGCCGTCCAACTTTATATTTAAATGCCGGAAAAATTTAATGCATTTGTAAAAATGTTTTTAAAAAAGAAATAAGAAAACATGTCTGTCACAGTCATTAATGTTTGTAATTGAATATCCCGAAAAAAAAAATATTTGCCTAATGTTACAAAGATATATGAAGTCTGTTATAATAAATCAATTTATTTTTTCTAAAATTTTAGCACAACCAATGATGTGAACTCAAGAGAAATAAATAAATAAAAATATGTAGTCCTAAAATAAATTTAATTGGTTATTTTCAATTTGGGAACCATTTATTGGATGACCAACACCTCTGCCATAGGTCACTCAAAGTGGTTCGCCACGTTTGGTTGGCAGGGGTGCCCGGGCTCGTGGAGTGAGGTTTGTCCAAGCTTTAGCGACGGACGCGTATGCCCACCAACTGCGTGGTGTGTCGGATCGGGAGAGGCCGGTTGAGGGAAACCCCTTGACCTCTCCATCCTGACTTTCTTGACCCATCGTTTTGTAACCGCAGTTGGAGAGATGGATTAAAAAGCCATTCACCCCTCTACACACTGACCCCAGATTCTTACCCACAACTCATACCCTTTTCCTACCCATAACTTCTTCTCCTCTATTTCCTTAAGAAAACCCTCCACACAGAATCCCCAAAGATCACATAAGCCCCAAGAGAAAAACTTTTCTCAGGACATCCTGTGTAGTATTTTTTTTTTAATATATTTTTACAAATAGAAAACTTGTATATGTGAATCCTACGGCTGGAGTAGTGTTATAAGTACCTTTGGAAAGCCGAGCTACTGCGATATAATACTTCCGTAATATGCCGAGGGTAAATCTACGCGCGCCCGGCCTTAGCGTATTTTCGTACTTACTTGTTTTTGTAAATTGTACCGTTATACCAGAGAATGTCTTTACATATTTAAGGAAATCATATATTTCTATCAAAGGTAGGTTTCCCTATATTCAGAGAAATGATTTTTTAACATCGTCGATCGGAGACGCCGGCACAAATACCAATTTTGCGTTTCCGATGGGTAATTTAAGCGCACTGAAAGTTAAACCGTTATTATGAACACCCGCCCACCATTCTATTCGAATTGAACGATAATATTACGATACTTTAATAGTCAATTAAAAGTCTTGGGCTAAGTCAGCCTTGCTGAAATACTTTTTCTCATCACTGTCACTGAGTTGAATTATTCACTTTAAAATGAAATCAATTCATCAAAAGAAGTAACTGGCATTCTAAATTAATTGAAAAAGTTTTCCTCGTTTCTCCCGAGCTTTTCGAATAAATTTTATAAGTGCCCATATTGCAGTCTCCGAACTAAAAATTTATCTAAAACTTTGAGATATTTTTTATGCTTCCCCATTTCACGCAAAAGAAGAAACAGCAGTGCATATTCTTTGAAATTCCTCTCAGAAATTTGATTTTTTACATTTGCATTAATCGCGGGTGTATGATTGCAATACCAACCTACATCTTCCCGTTCTCCATCTCCTTTCACTCGCCACTTTCTTTAGTTTTAAATATTTCTCCAAGTTGGGGATGCCGTAGTCCCCCTGTATCGGGGCAGTTGGGACGCTTGTGAAGTTCGAACAATTATGTGTATCGCATATAACATTAACATTAAATTACTAAATCATTTTGTTTCTAGAATAATTAATATTAATTTTATTGCTTTATTACGTATATTAAACTAAAAACTTTAAAGGATCAATGTTGTGCCAAAAACATAATTTTTCCCTATAAATAACCTCCACACAGCATCACCAAAGATGGAAGTAAATTTGTTTTCCTCAGGGCATCCTATGTGGAGTTAATGTAAAGAAGGACTTAAAAAAAAAAACCAACTATCCAGGGTAAGCAGAGTGGATAGACCGCCACACAACTCTCTTTCGGCATTCACCCCTTCCTTCAATCACCTTCATACGTCGTCTCATGCGTGCTCTTAAATTAAATATTGCCTATTGAAGTTTTTCAGTATACGCTGTATCCTGACGAAGGAACCGTTGGTCTCGAAACATTTATATATTTATTTATTTAATAATCACTTTAACAAAATAATTATTAATTATTTAATTTAAAATATTTCCACAAATGGATTTATTGAAGAAGTAAATATTTATTTCTTCAATAGATGTAAAATTACTCTGTGGTGTCGTTTTTAATCAAATGAATAATAAATATACTTATAATAAGTATACTTTGCATCCTGGTGAAGGAGGCTTGGCTTCCGAAAAATGTTGATATTTATATATCAAATGGTGGTTTACACAAATTATTTTAATTTACAAAATTGCCGCAAAGTTCATTTTCATTTATTGATGTAGTAATTATTTTATTTTTTTGGTCTTTACAGATGTTTTCCCTTACGTGTGATCAATCCCGTCACAAAAGAGTTATAGTCTATATCAGGAACGCCAGTGCGTCGATAGCGAAGGTATATTTGGTAGATCGCGGAGGCCTATATTTTACTATTTATTTTTCAAACAAGTCAAAACTACCCTTAAGTATTTACATTTTTTGCTCCAAATATGCTCAGGAATCACTGGTTAAAGTTTATCGGGTACGTGCTGTTACAGCCAGTTTAATGATTAATCAATATGTCAATCACATATCAAGGTTACTAATGGACTTTATGTGAAATTTGAGAATTTCTCTTAATTAGAAGATGTTGCTATTTTTATGTCGTTCCCATATAATGATAGTATAAACGTGAAAACGCCATAAAAATTATCGTTTCATTAGCCGTTGATTGTACACACCTTGCCACACTTGAAAAATAAATATCGACATTAAAATGGTATGTGGTCCTTAAAGCCAGAGCCGTAAACATTGATCAATTTTGAGCCTAATTCTTGAAAACAAATATCGACAATGAATACAATCAAAATGAAACATCGCTCACGATTGACTAATGATAATTTTACTGCGTGCTTACGTCTAGCGGTAAGTTCAAATGAAGTACAATACGACAAAATTGCTGTTAATGCGTACTTAATTTTTTTAGTAGGGAAATGCACAATTATATTACTGTCGATTTTTGTATCGTTATTTTCTACAAGCATAAAATATCTGTCTTAAAAAACACAGATCGTTTAATTTTCGTCATGCTTTTTTTAGTGCGAAGATATATAACACAGACAACAAGGAGTAATCTTTGTATTTCATTCCACATAAAAACCGATGTATTCCAATAATCTCATTAATTGAAGAAAAAATCTTCTATTCTACATAAATGTAACATTCGTTTATTCAGTATTCGGTGCATGACGCTAGTGGATTTATTTAGCAGTAAAGGGATAAAATTTTGTTTAGAACAACAAAAGGTGTTCATATTTTATGTGCAGGAGAGAGATTTCACAGGTAAGGAAAACCAAATTTTATTCAAATATTGCTCATAAAAAGCTTATATTCCCACAGAATCGTGTGCGGTATAAATTGAGTGATTTTGTAACGAATTTGAACAAAATTTCAACACTGTACTTTTCAGTACCAAAAAGTGTTCATGAACTCGGCGCAGAATTTCTTGAAGAAAATTTGAAATTTTCAACGCTTTAATTTTGCAAGCTTCTGAGAGAGAGTCCAAATGATTATTTTATTTTTATTATTTTTCATTGAATATTGGAAACCAATAACTGCTTTCTTTAGGGCGACTTTTTACTGTCAACTGTCGAATTCTTGAATTTGATAGCCCTTTTTTATATTGAGAAATCAGACAGTCGTTCCACCCTTAATTTTTGTTTACTTTTTAGTAGCCAGTAAAGAAATAAATTTTTTTGCCGATATTCACTCATTTAAAGAAAATAACAAGAATCTTTTTACTAAAAAATATCTCCCACTTCAGCAGAGTTTAAAAAAATAAATGGTTTTTTTTTTATTTTTCCGGAAATAAATTTATACATAGAAACAATAAATTCGAGAATAAATACCTCACAAAATGCATAATTTATTTTTTATTTATAGGATGCTCAGCTAGTTGTCGAACGGATCGAGTTCGATACTCGGTACCAACTTACTCCTTTCTCCTTACGCGTAGTGTAAAGGTCTGTGATGTAAATATTAGATTGGGGTATTTCTAACTCTCGTCACACTTAAAGCATTTTTTTAATGAACGTTCCCCATTGACCAGCCGATTCTCCGTCCGTTTCAGCTTTTGAATAAATTGCACTTAGCTGATAATCGTAACAACATGACCGTTATGCTCAACGAGTAATCACAATTAGGTCAAAATCTAAAAAAGGAACGACAAACAATGTTTAACGGGAACCATTCAAATGTCAAAAATGCATCGATTGAATGGTCATCAAATGCGACTAGAGCAAAACAACGCGTCTATATATGGTCAAGAAAATTCTAAAGAAGTTTTTACGATTCGTTTACACGAGAGAGATCAGTTTCTACCCATGGCTGTTTCCAACAGCATTTCTCTCAGGTATGCTGGGTTCTAGTTCTACAGCCTAAGTTCTAGGAAGGATATAGCTTTACTCCTTATGGCTCATATACTCCTGTATGGTGTATTATTAATACCTGACGTATTGACTTAAATAGGAGTCGATGTCCCTAATAATTTCACGCGTGGCCGCCAACACAGGCTTTAGTTTCTTTCCAGGTGCAAAACTAACTTACCGATGATAATTCCCCTGGGAAGACCTCTTCCTCGGAGGAAATGTGAATATTTTCCACATGACAAGTATAACACGAACTAGCTATAATCTTTAAACTATATTATTACCTACTTGTAACCATTTTTTAAACTATTTATATCGCTCAAATTACACATGTATTATTTTATATAATTATGTAAACTACATTTTTATGTTTTTTTCAAATTTATTTTTTTATTGCTTTTGCAAAATTAATGAATAAACACACCCTAATATTAATAATGATGTGTTTATTCATTTAAAAAGGTATTATTGCGAATATAGTGTTTATGCAAGATCGGCGGCCATCTTGGCTATCAGTGTCATTAATGTGAGGAAGGTTTTTGTGTAACAGGTTACAGTGTGGTGGGTAGGTACTATAACAAGCATTTCGGCACAAAAGTGACATTTGCCTCTGAGCAGCCATGCGGTCTATCCTGGAGCCCCTCGAAGCGGGAAACTCCGAGAGACTTTGATGTGGCAATTCATAAAAGTCGTTATGCCATTCCTTCAAAGGAAACTGCCGCGTTATTAATGCCTGCGTAACGAGCATTCCTTTTATCCGACGGATGTACTGCCGCGCACACAAAAAGGCGGGAGATTAATGCGACGGAGGAGTAGTATCGTGTGCCGAAATGATGAAAGTAACAAAAAAATTGACAATACAACTAAATAAACATAAATCTTGTAAAGGGTTGCCTAGTGATTATTGCTTTACGAAAAAACATTTGGATATAACGATTAAGCCGCCTCACAACGCTGCTCAGCCGGGTGGTGATATACTAGTAGTTCTCCTGTCTTTATACCATACGGATAGGGGCGTTCTTTTGAGGTGTATTGTTTATATATATACTTTTCCGTTGTACCGAATCCTGGCATTCCTCGACTCAAGTATTCGGGTTCCTTAATTGCACAATGTACTCATCGAAGGTTCCCGTCTTCCTTCTTTCATTCGCTTTCCCTTCGTATACCTCATAGAATACACACCAGAAATTAAATATAAATTTTAAAAGCCGGCGTGCCTTTGACCTAGTACCTTTTGGTTCAAGCCCGAGAGACCCAATGAAAATACATAATACAGCGCTCTACCTGTCTTAAACTGCCTGAATTGCATATCATCATTCCATTTAATCGAAATGAAATGATAATAAAATCATTTTTGTATTAGAAATGTTGATGCCCGAACGCCGGCTGTTTGTGTTCTTATTTATTTATTTAATATATTATATACGCCCTTTAGGGGCTTTTGCACATTTTGTTATAGAATTTTAAATATTATAGTGAAGCAGGTTTGAAAGATATTATAGTAAGTACATCGATAGCATAGGTCGAATTCATAAAATACAACAACAAAATATTTAAAATGTCTCACAAACAAATTCAGCAATAACATTGTCTATGCATAATTAACTAATTTGCAATAAAGGTGAATATACAAAACACACAGTACGTTCTATTCTATGGTAAACTTATTATCCTTACACATTTTTCCCATACATCTAATCTACAATCAAAACGATATTTCTAAAATTGATTAAGTGAAATATTAGGTATATAAAGGAAGCAAGAAAAAAATTCGAGAATTCTTCGCTTTGAATATAAACCACCGAAGGCAATCCTCCGAACGGAGTAACTCGTGCACAATCTCTCCAATTAGCTTTAACCCGATTTTTAATATTACGCGAACTTAATACCGCGTAATGTATTGGAAAAATAATTCTTTGAGTAAATGTATTAAATTAGGGGAATACACAATTTACAAGAGTTCCGGGATTTTTATAAACGTATTAAATACATAATTAGTTAGACCAAAGACATGTACTACATAAAAGGAACAAGTTAAATGTGCATAAAAATAGCTTTAAATGACTTGAAGCAATTCGATAAAACATGGAGTTATTTACTGATGCTCTGCTGAAAATACTCTAGATTCAGTTATATATTTCAGGAGGGTTGAGTTAAAGAAATAAATAACATGCACATTTTTATTTCCTAGGTTATGAAGTAATTTAAATTGTTCTGAGAGTGAATATAAGCATTTGATATTTATTTGTAAGAAGCAAACAGTTTCTAATACATATTTATATAAAAGGAAGTTTTATAAAGGGGAGGCCAACAAAGTTTCTTAAACTAAAAGTGGTTAATTAAAGATGATTTATTGCATATACAACATGAAATGTGGTAGTTGACCAAGCCAATCGATTTAAGATTTATGATTTCTTCAAAAGATTGGTATTCACTTTGTGGCGTCATTATTAAAAAAAATAATAAAAAATTCTTTGTAAACACCACTTTTTTTAATATAAATATCAACATGTTTCGAAAACGAAGCTTTCCTCATCGTGATATACAGAATTTAAAAAAATAATAACATCAAGTATAGACAAATGATAAACATAGAACACAATAATGTAAGAATAGACAAATTACAAACATTAACAAAAAGTGATTAAAGTAGATAAGCAATTAATCAAAAATGTTAACTTAAAATTAAATAACAAATTTATGTTAGAAAATATAAAAGAAACTATTATTATTATTAGAAATTTGTCACATTTTTCTATTATCGTAATATCTTTACTTGGTTCGTTTTGACTGTACTCCACGACTACCTACCGTGTTAATAATTAAATGTAATTCAACTCTTAAAACGAAAATCGATTAAGGTCGTCCTTACCTACTTATTTTGATTAACGTTATAACCGTTCCTTTTCACGCTTTGTGCAAAATTGAAACAATTTACACGGTAATTAATCTCCCATATAAACTTGGAAATTTCCGATGACTCGGCTTTTCCTTCTTTGTCTTCCCGGCATTATACTGCCATCAATAAAGTCCGGAGTATCTTTTAACCTTAACTCCTTGTCAGTTTCATGGGAATATACAATTTTCTCAGTCTGTGTGGATTATGGCCTTCCTCGGCATATTGAACGTAAAATTCCGGCCGTAAATCATTTACCCACCTTTCCTCCTGCAATCCCGGGACATTACAGCGGCAGAGGTGAAACCGTAAACGGTGGAAACTAAAAACGAATGCAATAATATAATGTCGTTAAGGGTGCTCGGTATTCATTAGGGATTCGTGATATTAATACGTTCTCCTGCAAACGTGGCTCAAACCTACATGCATTGATTTATTCGACGGTGGCACGATATTTTCCCATTAACATTAGCGGCGCCGCAACGAGATGACAACATCACAAAGGCGTGCGTGTGTACGCGGACTTCTCGAACCGTATTGCGTTTATCGTGTAATGAACAACTCTCGCATAGGCAAACACAGTAAAGTAAGTTTCCATGTGTTCGTGCGAGTACCGAACCTCAATTGTGAAACCAAATAAAGGCATTTATACCGATCGACATATAGATAAGAATGCTGGTATAATAACAAATATGTGTGAATGTTTTCAACACATTTACATAACAACCGTTAATTCAGGAAATGTTTTGTTGTATAAAATATATTTTTAAAGGTAGGGGTAGATTTATTTCAAAAGTAAAAAAAAAACACCTTTAACACGTAATTGAAATTTATTAGGGTGCGCACACGTGGAATATGAAATGCAATAATTTGTTATTCCAGGTTTAAAGCACGAGTCCCTAAAAAACTTATTAAAACCCAATAAATTATTGTAACACTAACATATATAAAGTATATTCAAGGTTCTTGAGGAAATTTAGCTTTAAAGTTTCATAAACATTTATTTCATTTCATCTTCCGTATATTCCAACCAAAAATTCATCTCAATATTTAAAAGCATTGTGTGCTAAAAGTGTTTTTTTTTCTAATAAAATTTTAAAAATAGCGCCCTCTGCGAGCGCATATCACGTTTCGTTTACCCCTGAAAAGAGAATTTAGTTCTACATTGCGACAAGTCGTGAAAAAATTTATAATTTATTTAATTGTAGAAAATAATATTAACATAACCTAAATGAAATATGAAAACGGAAAAAATGACAGAAAATAAAAAGATTTCAATCGTATCTTATAATTTATTGCTTATTTAGTTTAGTGTCTTCTTCTCATAAAATATTTACACGAGTTCATTTCACGTAAAGATTAATATTATAAATTTAATGACGGTGTAATAAAAATAAACATTTTCTAAAGTCAAAAGTTTTCTTTTTCTGTGTATTGAAAACTAAATATAATTACCTGCATTTATTAAAGTGATATTCTTAGTACCGCATCTGTTCTAAATCTTTATTTAGGAATCATATTATCTGAATAGCCACTTCTCAACGTTCCTCTGCTTCATCTTCTGTCACTCTAGACTATAATCAGCCTTACATTCCTCAAATTAGGGGTGCCATAGTTCCATTAAATCGGGGCTCTTATTCGGCATCACACAACAAATCAATTCTAACGTGTTATTTTCTCTTCTGACAACTACATGTAATTATTTTCTTTTTAAAGATTTTTAATTCATAATGTATTTATGTGAATTGTTTCATCTTAAAAAAAATTATTTGTGGGTTTTCCATACAGGGATTCTGGCTGGAGAACCAGATGAGGAAAAAAGGGTAAATGGAATAACTAATAAGAAATGGAGATGACATGAAGGATGCCAAGGAATATTGAATAGACCTTTGGTCATGGTTATGCTCTAGAGAAATTAGATTCACCTCACTGAAATTTTACTGCGAACTCCACAATTGGCTAGTTGCATAAGAGGTAATTAATAATTTCCTTCCGGTTTCATTGTGTTTTCACCTTCAAATGATTTTTTTTTCAAACTGTGGTGAAGCCACTTACAGACGATCTATTACACTACAATAGATCTAATATATTATAATAGATTGTCTGTAAGTGGCTTCATCACAGTTTGATAATGTCTTAGAAGGGTGCAACAGCTGTCACGCATAATTTCACCAAGCAGATTTTTTGAAAAATAAACATACCATTTTTTAAACTAAATAATAATAACGATTACTAAAAAAAAAGCTTTAAATTAAAATTTATATATACTGATTAAACTTGAACACAATAAAAACATGTACGTAGATTAGCTGTTATATTAAATTTAAATCCGACATATCAGAAGCTGAGCATTAAGCTGGCAGTTCTAAAATTCACTTAATGAATAATATGCTATATATGGGATGAATGTAAATTTCAAATATCGCAAGCGATACCGTGAGAACCAAACAACTAGTGCGCTTTGTCATATCGATACTGCGAGCTCCTATCGGCCTTAATTTATAGCGGGCGAGATTAAATCCCCATTAACCTGCTAAGTACCCCTCTACGTCTCCAGTAGTAATTACTTTGGGTAGGGATGACAAAGGAATGAACTGCACGTAACGGCGCAAGTTTGGACCAATGGAATAGCATCTGCGAGAGAAAAGCTCTTGTAGAATAGATGTCGAGTAGAATTCCTAGTAAGTAAATTAAGCGATTTGTGCGAGTCTGAAGTCGGATGTGACAGAATTTATTCCGAGCTGCCTTCACGCTAGAAATCTTAGAATTCTTAATCACCCAGTGTACTTCGCAGCATTACAACTGCATACTGTACATTGGCGCTTTCATCACTCTAATAGCATCCGTTATAAGGTTGATCTTTTAAAAGAGTAGCACACAAACTTACACTCAAATTGCTGACGATTGGAAAAAGCATAATTATTTTGAACGGATTACTGCTCACTTCAAAATCAACATTGTGTTTACGTATGACAAGATTTGGTTTGCAACTATAAGATATTTATTAAAGCCTATTCCAAGTATCGCTAGGTCAACAACCACATTTTCTTTATAGAAATATGTCACCAAATGTATTTGCTCTTTCACCAATATGTAAACTATCATCTGAGAACCAATTAAAACAATAAGTTATGCTTTCTTCGGGCATTAAAAACACTTATTTTGAATGAGGTGCCCCACCTACATATGTAACTTCAGTCGACGTCGAGTAATAATATAATGTATTACGCATTTTATTCAGATACATTCTACTTATTTATCTCTTTTACTAAATAACGTGAGAATACATCAAAAAGTTATCAAGTCAAAATCCCTGCACGCTAGCAAACTACGTATAAAGTACTTTGCATAGACACAAACTCACAGCTTAGCAGATCATGATATTTTTTACGTGTATGAAACAAAATACACTTTAGATAATTTTTTTTTTTTAAAACACGTAACTTGCGAAACAAACAAAAACAATGCTCACGATATGTTCTGCGAAATATAATATTATTATATTTTTTTTAAGTGTAGAGATTTAACGTGATTTTGACTTCGTATAATTTCAATAGGTGCTGTAGAAAGCTGAGCAGTGACCTTTTTGTCAATTACTAAAACTATATAAAATGTTAAAAAAAGTAAAATAACAACTTATTGACAAATAAGTAATCCTATATTTAGATATTTGAAACGTTTGAGAAAGTATTTATTGTTTTCTTTTTTTTAAAAACAGTTTTCCATAAATCTGTTATACAAGAATTAGTTTAAAAAAATCCTACTTAAATGTGGCTCTGTACCCTTTGGTTGAAAAAAAGCGGCCATTCATCCTTTACCTAAGAAAGGCGATCGCTCCAACCCGGCCAACTACCGCCCCATCCGATCACATAAGTTCTGTCCAAGGTGATGGAACGTGTGATCAACGACAAACTGCTCACATAACGGTCGTCAATACAGATTCCGGCGGAACCGCTCGTGCGGTGATCTTCTCACATGTTTGGGGCGATGCCTAGAACGTCACGATAAGATTCAATCGATCGCACTAGATATTTTCATGGCCTTTGACCGGGTTTAGCACCGAGGACTTGTCAACAAACTGCCTTCTTACGGACTTCCGGTATCCTTGTGTACTTGGATTTCCGACCGTTTTGAGGGAGAGACCGAATCAGACGATTTCATGTCTTCCTCGCATTCGCCGACATTGTTTTTGTTGCACGCCAATAATCTCTTGACATGTGCACTAATTCATTGTTACGCGGATGACAATATAGTACACGATAGATTTTTGTTTGACAAGCCCTCAAAGGGCACACGAATTCCAGTTGGTCGGAGGGCTTTGAAGCAGAGAATGGACGGTTACCTCGAGAGGGTTTCCTCTTGGGGTAAGAATAACCTCGTCGAATTTAATTTTTCAAACACCCAATATGTCTGATATATATATAGAAAATTACACACACATTAATTACCCTATATATAATACAAATAGACTAGAGCACACTTACAATACTCGTCTCAATTTTAATGAAGGATTAATGGTTCCTGAGCATAAAAACAAATATGGACAAATAACTTTAGATCACATGATTCCTAGTTTTATAAATATGTTACTGGCTGAAATAAAAAAAAAACTTTATTAAAACTAAACAATTAATAAACACATTGAAAACTTGGCTAGCTGAAAGAAGCCATTTGTGTTAGAAATAAGGAAATATTATTTTGTTTATGATTCATTGCTTTCGTTCATGTTTTTATTTTTTTTTTTTGTAGAAATATTTTAGAGTAAGATTCTTGAAAAATATTTATGTTTTAAGTTGGTTACATATGTTTTTATTAATTTTATATAGACATATACATACATATTTTGTAACCTTGTCTGTAAATTTTATGTTTTAAATAACAAGCTCCCGTTATACCAACTACAAAAAAGTATTTCTATTTTTGAAACTGATAATACATAGTGGAATTCCATTATAATGATATAATAACACACATATGAAACTTATTTTCACTTTTATTTAAATAAAAGTGGAAATAAGTTTCATATGTGTGATATTATATCATTACAAAAAAGTAGTTTATCGGGACTTTTTACCTTGTATATTTTTTCTTTTGTAAAAATAAAGTTTTAAAAAAAAAAACGTCTAAAAGTCGTCGAAATAACAATCTAGTCTCCGTTAATGGAACCAATCTTCTTATCGAGCCCTCCATTGATGTGCTTGCTGTAACCCTAAGTGACCAGATCAGGTTTGGGGGTTCCATCGAAGCCACAGTAAAGTTAGCCTCTCAGAAGCTAGGCGTATTGTGCAGAGCCCGCAAATTCTTTAATAGTACACAACTACTGACCATGTACAAATCGCAAGTACATGGTCAGTAGTTAATGCTGTAGAATTTTCCAGCCACTTATAGTCAAAATCAGCAAAATATCTAAAAAAAACCATGGACTCCGTGAAGAAACGGGCGGTCCGTTTTTTAGCTTCGCCTATAAACGGATTGCAATTTTTGGAGCTCAGACGTCACATGGAAATTGTGTCCTTGTTCTACCGGTATTTTAATGGAAGATACTCTGAGGAACCAGCATCATTGATCCCTTCGGCACCGGTGCACAATCGGGAAAAACACCAAACACGCGCCCAACATTTGTACATAGTTTACATTTGCCATATGAGAACGTGTCGCTTCTATGACTCGATCTTGTGTTCTACAGCTCGGCTGTTAATGATTTGCCGCCCCCTGTGTTTCTTCTCTCCTACAACAAAAGTCTCTTCAAGACCCAGGTGGACTCCTTCCTATCCTCTAAAAGACCCTCCACACATCATCTCTAAAGATGACTTCGGTCTTGGAGGAAATTATCTCCCTCAGAGCCTCCTGTGTGGAGTAACTGTAAAAAAAACGCAATAAACATTTTAACTAATATAGTTATATAACATAAAATACAAATTAATTTCTGTTCTGCATTTCAATACACCAATTGGTCGGACGGGGTAATAGAATTACATGCGACATCTTCCCGATAAATCTAAATCTCCTACAAGCACCAACTGGTTAGCCCATTTATCTTGCCTACTGAAGGTAAATCCTTCCTAATGAACATCATCACATTATCCCCTTTGGGCCAGACTTAGCCGAAATCCGAGAACTTATGCACTAGACAGGGGATGTTTTTCTTTCTTCTTCGCAAGGAACCCTTAGGGGCTGTATTCACGTTATAACAAGTTTGATAAAAAGTGATGATGTGAAAATACAAAAATGTAAGCATGTTTTATATTCAGCTTCTTTTTCAGCTTTTATTTGGAATCACTCAGAGACAGAAAAAAATACATTTTACAGAATTATTTATTTATGAGATACATCACGTAAAAAGTGGTAAAGGGTTTTTGAATGGAGGTTTAATTACGTTCTTGGAAATACAAAAAAAAATGTATAAAGAGGTAATTTATTTTTTGAAGGTTTTTAGGTTTCTATAAAACAAAATCAAACGGAATGTTAGATGAAACAAGCTAAGCTGGTAGTACTTAAGTAGCACTGAACATACATTCCCTATAAGTGTGATCTATACACAGAGCACACAAAACGTAGAGATGGCCAAAATGGGTGTCACGTGACCTTTGCCTCCAGTCATTTAAATGGTACATTAAGGAGTCTATTCATTCCGACGTCAGGGAATCTATATCAATTTAAAAGAAAATTAATGTCGCCAATTTACACAAGATCTTTGGATTCCTAAGTGCCAGACAGGCAAATGAAGTGTTCAAGAAAGAAATTAGATCTTTGAAAATGCTTGATCAATTTCACCTAACCTAACTTCGGAAACAATGACACGTCCACAACACACTTCTATCGGTTTATCTCTTCAGTGTTTAGGATGCTTGAGCATGTCGCATGGTCATCCACTCAGTGGCGGCACTCGAGAGGAACTAAGTGGGCTCAAAGCCGCAGGATTCGACGAGACAAGCGAATTAGACGACCCAGAGTTAGATATGTCTTCTAGGGTTTTGAAGCCACGACCTCTGGGCTCAGAGCCAAGGATCATACCCATCTGCCACGGGGGTTATCGCTGTATCCCGTAGTCGAGGAGTATCCGACCCTTTAGCTGCAAGCACTTAAAAACTTTGCTGAGCGCTTTGATCATTTGACTGCTTTATTTCGTAAGCCGGGAAAATGTCATTAACAAATTTTATTAAAATCAAAAGAAAAAATAATTTCCTTAATGTCGTAAAGAAAACTTTAAAAATTGAGCGCAATAAACAAAATTTTATTTGATTTCTTTGTTATTGTTTCAATGCTTATTTGTTAAAATTTATACAATAATATATAATATTGCTATTTCTATCTGACTGAGCATATCATCATTGAAAAGGAAACATATAAATAAACCCATAACACAATTCTACTGGTTTATTTTAAAAAGGTCAAAATTCAAACGTCGCTTGAAATGACTCTTGTCATATTTAGTGAACAGATCCGAATAGCCGGAATACTTACTAATAATAATAAAAATAATTATGATAATTTTATTCTGGGCTACATGACGGGGTTGTCTAATCCAATATAGTCCGAATAAGCATTATAGTATACTATTAAATATAAAACATAAAAAAGAAAGGAATTAAAAGACTTAGCCTTAACGTACCATTTAGATGGCTGGAGGCAAAGGTCACGTAACCCCCATTTTGGTACCAGCCTGGTTCACTGTCGTCCACGTTTGTTACGCGTGATTTTGACTATGATAAGCAGATTACAAAATGTTTACAAAATAGTCAATCTAAATACTCCTATAAAATTTCCGGTTTTTGTGTACAAGCTGAACCTTTTTACTTATTTCCTGTTTTACTTAATTTTTTGGCACGCCTAGCTCGCACCCCCTATTTTTGCTTCTTCCTCTTGCGTGTTAGGACATTCCTACGTATTATTTGCTCTGCGTCTACATCACGCTTCTAAGGAATTTTTGTTCAGTGATACTTAAATACTATCAGCTTTGGTTGTTTCATCTAAAATTCCGTTTGATTTAGTGTTGTAGATTCCTAAATAATAATTATAATAAATAATAATTGAAATGATAATTTTATTTTGGGCTACATGCTGGGGTTGTGCAAAACAATATAGTTCATATGAGCATACACCATAAAATATAAAACATTAAAAAAAGGAAATAAATTTACGTTATGCGCACATAACATGAAAATAAAATGATTTACAAGTGGGATAACACATGAAAAATATAATAATAAGAAGAATGATCTTCTTTTTTAAAACTAATCTTTCTTTTCCCCATCTTCTTTTCATACACACTCTCTTCAGCCCCACAACATCCCCAACCGGCCCTGTGTAATCAGTATTTTTCACAATTAAAACAAATTATCATAATGAAAATAAAAGGATTGTAGATATTTTTTGTTTAATAATATGACAGTACATGACATTAGCGGACGCCAGTAGCGAAGTATGAGCATGTACCTCGTTTAGTGGTTGCTAGAGGTGATGGACTCGACCAGCATTTGGAAAAATCAAGTTTGATACTCGCATCCTATACAAACTTACTCCCTTATCATCGCAACTAATGCTTATTGAAAAGGCTTGTTCTACAAATTTGAAAAGGAGCCCAAAATAATGAAATACGCCTGGGAGGCATTCATCTGACACAGCGATCTTTGTTTGTGCAAATCTATAGTTAATGTTGACCCCGTGGTTTTTGGGCCGAACCGAGTACAGAGATCTCTCTGATTTGGTTTAGAAATAATAATAAAAATAATAATATTAATAATATCTTTATTGTAATTAAATTTAACTATAACTAAAAGACATGAATAATATAATAATGTAAGTATACATTGGTTTATAAAGTAAAATAGAAAATAATAAATTAACAGTTATAGTCTGTATCCCACTAGGCTAGCCTGTGTTGAGGCAGTAATTTTGCAAATTATTTTATAATTTTAAAATACCTATGAATATACACTTATATTAAGATACGCTTCGTTAATTGTTGAATCAATAATATCGAAGTTGCGTGAGTGCACCGGTAAATGCCCTATCATTACTTTTAATCCAATTTTTTACATTGTGTTTGAATATTTTTTTAATACAATATAGATGGCAGTAATGATCAAATTAGCGATCACCGAATATAACTGCTATCTACTACACATATGATAAGTGATTGCGGCATTATGGGCAATTTTTTGTCCCAAGATCAAAACTATTGGAGTTGTCGAGTGACAATCATTATACCGGCCGCCACCCGTAATCCACACCGCCCGACTAAATTATCTACCGCCTCCGCATCGACTAATTATCTAAGGGATATTATAGTATTTCGAAAAGGGGAGAGATTCGTTAATAAAATCAGTTGTATAACACAGGATCGATCCAAGAACCGCCAGAAGACCAATCGGTGAGTGATCTTCAATTTATATTATTGGGGATGTTTCAATTGACATAAGGTTCTCATCTATTCTAGATTTGCACAAAACTAATTTATTAACACGTTATTATTGCTATGAACACGTATGATTACCCTATTATCTAACAATCTTTTTTTCGGACGGCCAAATTATCTGGGAAGTATATTTGGGAAGTATGTTTACGAGAGATGGAAAGACTAATGGGGATATTGAAAGAAGGGTGAATGCAGGAAACTCCATTAATGGAGGACTGAACGCAGTTGGCGTTAACAAAAAGTGGTCCAAAGAAGCGAAGCTAGCAGTCCACAATGGAGTGCTGATACCAACCCTGATGTATGGCAGTGAATGACGTAGAAATGAGATCTCTGAGACGAATGTGTGGTAAAACCATGTATGATTGTGTGAAAAATATTGAAATTCGTAAAGAATGCAAGGCTAATGTAAGCGTAATGAGTGAGATTAAGAAAGGGACGCATAGATGGTTTGGGCATGTGGAGCGAATGAACGAAGAAAGGAGTGTAAGAAGAATGTATGACGCGAATGTGGATGGAAGAAGAAGCCGGGGACGCCCGAGGAAGACATGGCACGATCAAGTGAATCAAATACTTGAGTCGGGCCATGTCAGAAGTCGGAATAATAGAAGAGAATGTATGATACGATGTATGAATGTGAATGAAGCAAGAAGTGTATGCCAAAATCAAGTTGTTTGGCGGTCCGTCCTCTCTACCTACCCCTGCGGGGAAACGGCGTGATGGTTAGTTAGTAAGTTAGTTAGCCAAATTATCGTTTTTTAATATGTTCTCGGGCCGCAAGGGGTGGGGTACTTACAGCTTGATGTGGTTAAGTTTACAGTAGGTATCGTGGTCAATACAGATTTTTAAATTGGTTTAAGACGAAAACAGTGCACACGTTCCATCTTTCCGGAACCAGTAAGTACATATTTATCTTAAACCCAAAAAATTACTAGGTGGCTTCCTTAAACATTGCTTTTCTTAATGACTTAATGCTGAATCTTTAGATGCCATATCAAAATTTAATCAAAACAGTAAATATGTCCATTTTTATCCGTCTTAAATTTAAAGAACTTGTAAAAACCTGTAATTTTAGGCGGTTGATTCACAATATTGAGGACAAACAAGTTTATCGCGAGACCCTGTCGTATTCTGTTAATATTTTGATCACAGCATCCGGAAATCCAAAGGATTCGTCATTTAATAAGAACTGTCATAACTCACTTCCGATGTTAAATTTATGTTTTAAAAACAACGAAACCTATGAAATGGAACCCATTCATTTATAGCCTGCATAAAGAAAGAGCCGCAGGAGAAGGAGCCGAAATTTTTCTAGAATTAACGTCAATCAATAAATGAATCCTACATATTTTTATTAAGCCAAGAGGGCAGCACGAAAAGGCTCGCGGGCCACGGGTT
Organism: Halesus radiatus; assembly: GCA_022606495.2. Classification (NCBI taxonomy): domain Eukaryota; kingdom Metazoa; phylum Arthropoda; class Insecta; order Trichoptera; family Limnephilidae; genus Halesus; species Halesus radiatus. The sequence continues at coordinate 20,395 of JAHDVE020011573.1, read as the reverse complement.
GTGCATCACCGATCTAATGTATAGAGATAGTCACTGGTGATTAAGACAAAAATTCTGCAGTGAAGATTTGTCTCATTAATGAAGCAATAACTTTCAGTAAAGCTTCTTGTTACTTTACAAATAGATCGATTTATCACCAAGCACTTTGTTAAAAGCATAAATTCGTGGGGGTGGAAATCATCTTAACGAAAAATATGTAATATGTTCGTATGACGCAACAAAGACTCTCGAATAGTTAGTTGGTTCTGGGATCATAAAATTTGCTATTATATCTGGTCTTGGGATGCAACTGTCGTTCTTTTATTTATCAATTCATTACTTATGGGGTTTTAAAACGTAGTTTTGTTTATTAAGGCTAAATGCCATAATGCTTGTTTCATGTTTGTCAATTAGTTCAAAACCTAAGAGTTGAAATCTCTGGTAAAGTCGAGTAAAACTATATTTGTATACTGGCGATGAGTCGTTCGTAGATGAGTCGTTCATTTTGCTAGCTCATTTTGATGAGCCGTAAACGTACGATTCCTGTTAAAACGTACCACGACTCAATTGAACTGTTTCTCTTTTTGACCAACTTTAGAACCACTTAAGAAAGATTTTTTTTTATCTTTTATCATTATATATAAAGATGAACATATCCCAGATGTTCGATAGTATTCTTACGCATTTCTACGATGACGCATCGTTAAAGAGGGTCCTCTGTTCTATATAAAATCACCGTCTACCTGTCTAATTTCTACAAGGCTAAATTGTACCGTGGAAATTTCAAATTAATGTTTGGCGCCATGACGCATCTTAAAGCAGTTGTTTTCAAGGGTTCACACATTCGGGTGCAGAGATAATTAAAATTTCCGCATTTACACGTATGTAGGCACTATACAGTAGGTGAACGGCGCTGACAGTCTGACATCTGGATGTTTGTATATACACCTATACGCTGGGAGCTTGGAGCTGGGATCCATATGAGCTAGGAGACCTATGAACTTGGGTGTGAGCTGATGAATTGGGATTCGACTCTTAATATGTGCCATCGTTCAATTGAGTCGTACGAAAATGTTGGTACAAGAACTCCCGCTCTTAACAAAATTCATGACCCATCACTATTGTATACACAGGTTAAAGATACAAAATAATTCTTTAAAAGTAATTGCTTTCTAGAAAACGAAACATCCTTTACGAAAATTCGAATTTTCCGGTAAAACCTTGACCTTGTGGCCCGCTAAGCTTTTCCCAAAATAATCTGCAAATACTCTCTTTGTAACTGGTAGAAATATCTAAGGTACAAATATATTTTTGAGTCTCAGGAAGGTGACACGTGTCATAACAATTTGCAAAAAATATATCAAAATAATAATACCATGAAAAAATCGTGCCTGCCGTTTAAGCAGATGAAGAATTTTTGTTATTTTTTTGTTGACTACTCAAACTAATGGTTTACGTTCTGAGAAATATTCCGAAAGGATCTTTGTGAGTGGGCTTTAAAAAAATTATTTCCTAAGTGGAAACCATGTTTCTCATAGAGTGTACTATGATCACCGAGTAACTTTAATTTATAAATGAAATCCTTCGACCAAATTAATTAGAGATGAGGTAACTTTACGCCACCTGCATTTTAAAAATCTGCTTTCTTTTTGTGTAATTAAATTTTATTATTTAAATTTGACGATCGTCTTGTATGTACGTGTGTAGGTAATTAAAAAATAATACAAAAATGATTTTACAGGGGTTCGTCTGATAACCTAGCCGTTGTTAACGGTAAAAATTGGATATCGAATGCACAGATAAAACGTTGATCACTACTAAATCTGTTCTACAGGTATTCCAATGAAGGCCGCTGAGAGGAAGTGGCAGCAATGATCTTATGAAAATCAGTGCATCAGCAAGAAACTCTACAGGTGAGAGACAATCGTCTTTACTCTTTTTTTCTTCATTAACAAACTCCTTTCTACGGGTAAGGAGGTCTCTTGTGAGATAAAACAATCGTTGATCCAAAAATGAATGTGTATTACTGTTGTTTACGCATGATTTTGATCAAACATTACTGTTTTTATATCCAATATAGATTCTTGACATTCCAACACAACAATACTTTCTTAAAATATTGATATTTGATTGTCATAAATGTAATACTTTTACAAAAGTCTTCAAATTTTACTCCATCGTCCCTGTTCAGGCAAAAGTCATCAAGTAACTATTTGTATTATTTATTATACATGTAAATAAAACGTATACATAGGAAGGAGGGATTACAAAGAAGTGGGAAAATTTTAAAATAACGGGAAATATATTTTATATAGGACTATAAGACAAATTAAGTTGATGACTAAGAATATTACTATCAATTGTAGTGGCTCTCCTTATTCAATTTCTATCTTTATTTAATAAATTAATAAACAAATTTCCCGCTTCTTCGTAATCCCTCCCTCCTTTGACGTTCTGTCTTTTTCTTTTTTAAGTGTTGTCCCATTATATAACGCGTAAGCATATCTCTGTCTCACTGTTCGATTGTTTCGAATAACAATTTGTCTCCCTCTTATTATCTCATATTTTTGTTTAAATAATAATAATAAATGGATTATTTTTATAGCGTCCTTTTCGTGAGAAAATCAACTCAGAGGGGTTTAGTTTTAAATTTTACCCTGACAAAGCTTGGGATAAGCGAAACCGGTTGTTGATGAATTAAAAAAAATGTGGTTTAAAACAGAGTGTTCGTTATATTTAATAAATATGTCAAACCACAAAGTAATTGTTTTCTACGAAAACATGACATATGTATACAGGGTGTAACAGTACGTACCCTACAAGCTTTAACCATATTATAACACATGTTTTGTATGTATTATTATGTATATGTAAGTATACATTCATCTCGTGCCATTGTAGACGTTACATTTGCGATGTACTTTTTGGAAGAAACATGACAAATGAGAAAAAACCACCATTGCCACCACAGTACCGACCTACGACATTATTTGCCCAGTCCGGGGTTATATTTGTACTCTTCACGGTGACGTAAAAAACATTAAATTAAAGGGGAATAGTTTTAATCTGTGTAAATCGGGTCTCGCACCGCCGCGGACCGCGGGCGCTGAATCCAGGAGTGGGCTAATAACGGCTAGCGGGATATAATGGCGCTGTCCCTCGAGATATTCCCGTAGCGGGAGATTTGCCCCTAATTGAGCTGACAAATGGAGGCATCATACCCGCCGAATTGCTCCCAGACACGTGCGAGGGCTTAAATATTTCACGTTCAATTTGAACGTCAACCTGCGGCGATGGCGAGATTATCGAACTGTGAAGGGTAAAAACGGTCCAGAGGAATTCGCGCGGCAAAATGAGGAATTCCGATTTATGTTATTTTTTTTTTAAACATGTTTTCGTGTTCAAATAAATGTTTAAGTGTGCCGTAAAACTCGTCAAAACGGGCCATTTTTAAGTTTTAAGTGGCGCCATGAAAAAATGCACCAGATAATATCAGAAAGTTGTCAATCTGGCCCGCGATAGCATTCCAGGCGTACCTATGACGTCTGTGGAACCGGATCATTTATTAAGATCGATTCATTAAGCTCTATTCACATCTACCGGCACCGCGCAGTACAGAACGATATACTACAGGCACGACACAGACGCGAGTCATCACATTTCACCATGCAGCACAGCACAGGCGCGAGTATGACTGTCAAATAAACTGGCAACTGGGTGTTAGCGACCACAACAACATGTTTATGGATTCTATAATCCTATTCCCATATTTATTATTATTTTATAATCTATTATCTATCGACGCCAACTGATGCCAAGATGGCACTGCTGACGGTATGCGTCCATACTAACTGCGCAGCCGCAGACGTCACCAGCGGCCACCAGAACCGTCAAAATATTAATTAACCGTAATCGATAAAACTTTATTATTCGGAATCGACGTTTGTTATTTTATAAGAATACGTGTATTTAAGATCATAATATTTTTTTATGATATTCCTCATTGCCGTATAGGATTCTTTACGATTCGATCATGAATAGTTCAATTCCGCGTTGGAAGTATCGGTGATAGTTCTAGTTTTCAACAGGGATTTGGGGCATGTTTTAGTTCAGGATGTCAACGATTGCAAACTAGGTCGTAAACGTTTTCATATTTATATCCATTTTCAAGGTAATTGGACGATTGATGGTCCTCTGTGGCTTTATTCAACCACTTATATAATAACATCCGAACACTTTGTCAAAAGAGAAGATAGGATAATTATAAATATTTGATAGTAAGGATAGATAGGACCCCCGATGAAGACATGGCACGAACAAGTGAATTAAATACTGATGGGCCATGTCAGAAGTCTGAATAACAGAAAAGACAATATATGAATGTGAATGAAGCAAGAAGTGAATGCCAAGATCTAGTTATTTGGCAGTCCGTCCTGTCTGCCCACCCCTGCTGGGAAACGGCGTGACAGTTGGCTGGTTACATATGATAATAATTATATAAGATAAGATAGTATTACACTTGGTCTCATTACATTATATATCACTTATATCTCCCTTTTTGTCTCTTGTGTATCTTGCTTCTCTTTGTATTATACATCATTCAGTGAGTTTTTGTAATTTAATGTATTATGTATTTTTTGTCTGGGTTTTTGTAATTTTATGTCATTTATTTATGATAACTGGGTTTTTGCAAGTGGATTGTTCTGATTTAAGTGGGAATATCTGTAAAAACCCTGTATAAATAAATAAAAAAAGCAAAATCTTAGGCGACTCTTGGAATAGTATTTATTTTTAAATACGTTGTAGTCGTTGTAAATTAATCGCATCAAAAAAATGTGGGTCCAACAAAAATTTTTGAATGATGCGTAGTAAAATTTGCAAGGCTTTTTCTGACAAGATTTTCTCGGTCGACCACGACGTAAATGTTAAGTTATCGAGTTACAACACCATCTCCATTATCAGTAATGGAGTCAAAAAATATAACAAGATGCCAAATTGTTTGTTATATAATCGTCAATTGGTTAATAAGATTTTTTTTTTTTACTATAAAAAATAATTTTAAAACTTACCGACATTCAAAATATACATTCCTAGGAAAAATCAAGGAGTAAGACTACCAAAACGTACTAACCATTTCACGGATTTCACAGTAATTTTTCAGTTTTTATATTTTTTCGTTTGATACGTGCAATATTCTCTACAAGTTTATTAAACAGTCATATTTATGAATGTTTGCTCACACGATTCTAACCAGTTAAAAACTTAGTTGTATTGCTTCAGTTTACTTCCATACTTATTAATTTTCCGAAAACTTAATATAAACGTAGGTATTTACAGGACATCTGTAACTGCTGGCTGCTGTTTTTCGTGGGTATAAAAATAAATGTAAAACCATTTCAAATCATTGCTCATCTGGGTTTTAACATCAGAATTCGATACAAAGGGTATTAATGCGCTATCAGCTGCATCATCTGCTTCGACCCGTATTAAAAACGTGATGTATTCACATCAAAAAGGACTTGAACGGCTTTGTGCTCGGGTTGAGTTTATCGCGTGACAACGTGACAGGGCTCTAATTGCAAAAGCCTGTTATATTATACATGTCTGAGGTATTGACAACTGAAAATTTGTTTCCAAGTATCGTTGGATTCAAAGCCTACTGAAAACTCCTTTATTACTCTTGAAAAAATGTTTTACCATGAAATTCTGTACGAGGGCTGGATACAAGTTATTTTGTTTGTTTTTTTCAAGGTCAATTATAACGTCTTTTAAATCCTTATATTGTTAAGATATGTTTTCCAACAGAATTTTAAAAAAAAATCATTACTAAATTCGATTACTGACTTAAGGGAACGGCTGCGGTGCCTGTTTCACACAAAACTGAATTTTGGATTGGAGGCCAAAATACCCATCCAAACGGAATGATCTATTTTTTTAATTAAAGGTTTAGTAAATATCTAGTACGGTATATTTTATTTGTTTTAATTTTTTAAGTATGTCCCATGAAAAAAAAACAATTTTCATAATTTTAGAGGCAGCTTAGAAAATTATTTGCGGGTATACCGTAATTTTTTAAAAATATTTCACATTTGCTATGTAAGTATGTACATAAATAAAAATATAAAATAAAAAAACCTTTAAAAAAAAAGGTTTTTTCGGGTCGATATTTTAAATTCTGTTTGTCAAATTTGTGTTCCACCGTAAATTGGTGGTTTTTAATTTAATTTAAAGTTCACCATAATGCTTATTTTAATATTAAAAAAAAAATCATTATATTTTCAAAGCAGATGGGTTAATTTTTTTATATCACCGTTAGCCCCTAAATAATTGTTAAAGATGCCTCTAAAATTCCTTTAATGGCCGATATTCCATAAGGTAAAACATAAAATACTTCTCATCTGTACTAGATATTTACTAAACTTTTTTTTTTAAATAGATCATTTAGTTTGGATGGGTATTTTGGCCTCCAATCCAAAATTCAGTTTTGTGCGAAACAGGCACCGCAGTTCCCCTTAAGGCATTATATTTGCATTTCACTCGCATTTAAACGCATATTAAAAATAATCTGCATATGTTATTTAAATTAAAGAATCAAACTGGGTCGTTCTTATGTTTTCTCTGTTCTTCTGTACCGACGACCTGAAAACATGAACACATGTTTAAGTGCATTTCCAAAACACCGTCCACTGAAAAGGAACCAAAAATAAGAGAGACGGGAGACAAGCTAAGCGTTCCGTCAATTTAAGTAAAACAGCAACTAAGCAAAAAGTTTCAGCGTGCTTACAAAAAATCGAATATTTTGTTAGACTATTTAGTGTGACCCATTTTACATTTTTTTGTAATTTGCTTACCGCAGTCAAAATCACACGAAACAAAGGTGGAAGTAAACCAAATATGATACCAAAATGGGTGTCACGTGCCTTTTGCTTCTAGTCGAGAAAGTCTATAAATTCTGACGTCGACGTTGAAACGAACTGCGAATCGAGACCTGTGTATTTTTTTCATCGATGATGCTAAAAATCGATTGTAAATCATGCAGCTCACATCAACTACTCTGAATGACTGTTCCATTCAATCATTTTAGGATGCTTCCTTATTGCTGGAACTAGCTATGAAACGGGACCCATGTAGTTATTACATCGAGGCGGCTGGGGCCCGACGCGCGAGGCTCACAGCTCGCATGTAGTGTAGGAGTGCTGTAGATGTGCGCCAGTTGGCGGGCTGCTTGCGTGCCGACTAATAATTTGTAACGGCCTGCCATGCCGTGTGAAGTTTCTTTGATAAATGTTCATCTCGGATTTTTGGAACACGCTGTTTTTTTTATATCACTAAATAAAATAATTAAAAACATTCATCCCATACCACTGTTCCGTTTTGATGTAAACATAATGCCCTACAAGCTTTTGCGAGTGGTGACTTTTTGTGTCGGGTAGATGGAGATTGAAAAAACCCCATGATTAATATTTTTTGGCCAAAACTAAAAATTAGATGAATATTTTAAAGCATTTAGTCCATCGCACCGAAGAGTTTGATTTGATATAATCAGCACATATGTGTATATTGTATATATGTGGTGTATCAGCACGTACCTGATAGACTTTAATCGCCGATTTCTGAGCATATTTGGAGTAAAAATGTCATTTAGATGTTAGGTGACTTTTTTTTAGTAAAAAAATATATTTATACCATACCTCGCAACGGATCACGTGATATGTGCTTCGCCTCGTCTGTATAGTGCTGCTGAAACGAGACGGAGTGCGAATCACGTTATACGCTATATTGTACCCAGTGCTTTATTTATTTATTTTTTAAATGTTATCGGATGGAAAAGTCCAGGAAACTTTTTTGGACTGAAGGCGAAAGACTGCTTCTATCACGATACTCCCCTGTATAGTGGTGGCGAACTCAGTGGCAGACCTCAGACGTGAAAAACAAGCATCTTATTGTAGACCCTGCTATTAAAATGCCAGGGTTCTCTCTCCCTCCGAAGACGTGGACCTCATTAAATCGCATCCGGAGCTGTCGCAGCTGTTATGCGTATACGATTAATAAATTTGCCTAAAGGATCCCGAACTTTGTGAATAAGAAGAATGTCCCATTCATCAGTTTCCCTATGGCACATTTGTGGGGAATCAAGTGACTCCCGATGGCGTCGAAGGCTGAATAACCGTCGACTGAATAACCGGGGTCTGTTTGCAGGGATCCAAAAGAGAACTCAGTATACCTCAAGGAATACACTGCACTGTGTTTCAAACTGAGATGACAGCCATTCAAACCTACCCACAAGAGAATGTACTTATCGGTTACAGAAATAAGAACATAAGCATATTCTCTGATAGCCAGGTAGCCTTAATGGCACTGGAAATTAAGGGATGCGACTCCAGACTGTTGATAGAATATGGGACTATTCTTGGAAAACTGGCTACCATCAATAACGTAATCCTAATCTGGGTACGAAGGCATAACGGTATCGAAAGCAACGTACAGAACTAGCGAGAAAAGAGGCGAAAGCACCGCTTGAGAGATCCGAGCCTGACGTTGGACTGGTAGCTTGCCGCATTAAAATACATATTGAAAGGTGAAAAAATCTATTGATTTTTGCAAATCACTATTCCATAGAAATTTGCGCTCGCTGGCTGCTTTTCCTATAGGTTTGCACGCTTCCATGGTTTGACATCATGATTATAGGATAATATGAATTATTTCTTATAACAGTAAGTCCCACAGGCGCTGAATTCAAAACGCACGTATGAGACTCATTTCAACCCGCTCTTGAGCAGTATTAACACGAAGGGTGGATTTTTTAGCGCGGTATTTGAATATCGCGCTATTTTAAATTATGGTAAAATTATAATACAAGTTTGCCTCAATATATTACCATTTTTGTAGGAGTTCACTGGACAAACGCACTTTAGTTATCTCGTGAATAAAGCAAAGTGGTTACAATCTTCCAAAGGTGTTCAAAACCGGTTCAAATCATAACTCATTCTTATTCTTAAATATGTAGGTATACACGAACCTCTTTAACGCTGACTACCGAATCTTTTTGGCAGCATTTACGTGATATTACCAAAAATAACTATGTGAATATTGCATTACATATGTGAATAAAAATAAACTGCGCGTCTTGCCTATGAAAATTCTTTTTTTACCTGGAGAAAACCAAAACAATATGCGTTATATTTTATTTTCTGGCTCCGTTATTCCTAGTCGAGTCGAATTTTCTATGATAATCAAAAAAGTACTATTTATGTATTTTACTTCAGTTTTTTAGATCGTTCATACCGAAACAGGATGTAGAAGGCGCTTTTTATAAATCACATTTTCTTGCTAACGATGAATACTGGAAAATGTTAAAAACGATGTATTACAGATTTATACGGGGGTTAGGATCAACGGAAGTCATTAATCTTATCCATTCTGGAGGAGAAAAAAAAACGTTTCCTTGGATTATACGAAAAGTTCATATTTAACAAAGTGTGCTACACATAAAATGTGAGTTAATTTATTCACTGGTCTCACAGCGTCACACAATCGGGTAGCGATATTATAATGTAGTTCCCCCGGTTGTTCACTGTACGAACTTATAATGTGTCGCATGGAAACATTTTTTTAACCAACTAACTAACCATCATGCCGTATCTCCGCAGAAACGAAAAAGTAGACAGAGAGTATGGACCGCCAAACAACTCAATCTTGGCTTACAATTCTTGCTGCATTCATGTTCATAGATCATACATTCTCTTCTGTTATTCCAATTTCTGACACGCCCCGACTCAAGTATTTGATTCACTCGATCGTGCCATTTATCCCCGGCTTCTTCTTCCATTCACATTCGCGTCGTTTATTTTCCTCATACTAATTTCTTTGCTCATTCACTCTACTCAAACCATCCAAGCGTCCCTTTCTTAATCTTCAACACCGGCCAAATGTTGTTGAAGCGACAATGATAAGTAAGAGATTACGCCATTTATATCTAGTATCGTCAACAGTTTGGACATTGTTAAATAGAGTTCTGTGTTTAAAGAGATATGAAAGTATGATTTTGGCATAAAGTTGTCAAATATCCATAACACAGATTCTCTTAAAGATTTCGTCTGAATTGCTGGTGATCGGTAGTTTTAGAATAATATTTTTAATTAGTTTCAGAGCTTTAAGGAATTAAAGCAATGAACTAAGGGAATTAATTAAATGAATAAATTCACAAAACTAGGGGAATCAGACTGAATCGATCCAGTACTGCGAATGAATCTTCCCATATCTAGTCGAAATAGGAAGAGCAGAACCAACTTTTGGGGGAACGCTTTACGCTAAAAATAAATAGATTATATATTTTAGTGGCTTCACCACAATTTGACCATAAATATATATTAATATCTACAGGTTTTGAAAGCAAAGCTTTCATCGTCAGGAATTGAGGGAAGAGTTACGGAACACCTAAGGTGTTAAAAAGAACAACTATTCTGAATTTGCAAATCATATTGTAGAAACCAATCATTCATTTGATATAAATAAAGGTTTAAAAATTTACGTACAAATACAACCTGTTTACAATTAGATAAATTTGAAATTTTAGAAATCAGAAAAAGCGTTAATATTTAATTGAATTTAATAAATAATATTTTTTTTTAAATGGCTTTCTCTTGAATTTATTTTCATATTAATATAAATAATAAAAATAATTTCTGTTTTAATTTCTAATATAAATTAATTACTTACCCACTTTAATCAATCTTTGTTTGTGTTTATAATTTGATTTACTTGAAATAATTTTTTAGTATTCATATATTTCTGACGATGAAAGTATCGCTTTCGAAACGTGTAGATATCAATACATATATTTTTAAATTTTTTTTTTTATTTTTCAATTAATTTTTTAAGGGTTTACCATTAATTACGATAAAAAAATAAAAATAAACTAACATTCCGAGTTACGAATAATCTGAAAAAAATTAAAAATCTCTTACGACTGTCACACTAATCGGAAATTGTTGCTTGTGATTGCTGACAGAGAACTTAACCAGCCGAGAAATTGAACTCATGACGCTTGCGTAGGAACCCGACCTACTACCAACTCGAAAGAAAATCGATTACTAAATCCCTTTTTTACATTCAAAAACCTATTGTTATACTCTTACCCGACATTTAAACCCAAATAATCGATGTTGCTGGAAATAGTTCAAACAACTTTCTCTCCGTAGTTTATCAGTTATTTTTGTTGGTCACCATAATGAAGTATGATATCGCTTTTGAATAGCCAAAGTGCAGAACATTTCTATTCACAAAGCTTTGGAACGGATAGCTGGTATTACGAGGTTATAAGGCAAAGCCCTGACTCCCGAGGCTAAATCGTAATATTCTATTCTAGTGTACCATAATATACATTAAAAATGAACTGCCTGAAATTAAGGCCTATTCACATCTACCAGCACCGCGCAGTGCAGAACAATATATTGCAGGAACGGCACATACACGAGTAATCACATTTCACCATGCAGCACAGCACAGATACAGCACAGATGACTGAGCGTGAGCGTCCACCACAGCATGTTTGAGCATTTTAAAATCGTATTACCATATTTATTATTACTGTAAAACCTATTTTCCCTTACCAATTCAATTAATTATTCGTTTTCTATCTTCTTGGTTTTAGCAATATCAGCATCCATTGACGCCAACTGACGGCGAAGCCAAGATGTGGTGCTTACGGTATATGGTCATACTTTTGACATAAATAAAAGTTTTAAAAAATTACGTAAAATACTGGTTTACAAATAGATAAATTTGAATTTGTAGAAATTATGAAACGTGTAAATAGTCAATTAAATATTCGAAAAAATTAAATTTCATTCATTTATTTAAAGAAAAACAACAAATTTGCATTCCTATGAGTTATCAAATAAAGTCATTTTACCAACTGCGCAGTCACCAGCACAGCCAAAATATTCTAGCCGACAATCTCGTACGGCGTTGGCCCGTGCATGCGCGGATCCGTTACGCTTACGTTCGCTGTGATATGAACATGTTCATAGAACATGTAAGCAACTAATGTCATCGTGTCTGCACCGTACTGTTCTGCACTGCGCGGTGCTGGTAGATGTGAATATACCTGTAATCCGCTACCATTTCATGAGAACTGAATAAAAACTTTAAAGTCATACCTTTTTAAGTCCTACCATCAGTTTAAATATCTTTAACTGATAAACTCATTCGATATATGTACTTCTTTTTTTAATGGAATACATGAATAGATTTTTTATGTGAGTACCGCACAAGAGTACCAGCTACTCCCAACCGTCTGGAGCCAGTGAGACTATGACACTCTCAATTGGGATATGTTGTGAGGCTGAAGGTAGTGGAAAGGCGACGGAAATGGGAAAGAGGGAAGTGGAAAAGTACCTGGCTATTCATATGTGGTCACTAAATATGGGTAAAGCTATTTCAAGCAACGTTTCGATTCTGAATGGTGGACTTTTATCTACCACTCTGGAACGTGCCGCAAATATGCTATGTATTACTTTGTTGAATAAATTATGAAATAACACAAATTAATAAAAAAATAAAAATTAAATATTGAAATACAGATGTCACCCGAAAAAAAAATACGAAAATCTTCTGCAGATACTCCACCAACTGTGCTCACTGGTAGCTTTCCCCGTACCAGACAGTCAAATCATATCCTGCTAGAGTACGAAAAATGAATAGTGACTCGGTATACAGATCAAGGAATGTTATAATAAAACTATCGCATCCACTAACGAAGGATGGCATTCTCGTATCTGTCAAAAATTATAACAAGCCTATGAATTTTATTTTTATTCCAATGAATTTTATTTTTTTTACAGTTACTCCACACAGGAGACCTTGAGGGAAATAATTTCCCTCAAGGCCTATATCATCTTTGGGGATGCTGTGTGGAGGGTCTTTTAGAGGATAGGAAGAAGTGAACTTGGGTCTTGAAGAGACCCATGTTATAGGATGGAGGAAACACAGAGGCCGGTAGTTCATTCCACAGCCGAGTACATACACAAATTTACGCGGACATACACATACACAAATTTACGCCGATTTTGTCTTATAGATCAGGTGCCATCTACTAAACGTTTACCAACAAAAACTTACATACTCGTATTTTAAATTATAAAGTCTGGCTAAAAGAAGAAATATAAATGATCTATTAATGTTTTATGAAATTTTTATCACGTAGATAGTAATTTAGTCAAACAAATCAAGTTCTATATTAGGCCCACATCTACAAGAAACCCAAACATATTTTAGACGAATATTGTTGCCAATAACACTGGATATTTTAATCCCTTGTCTAGAATGTCCCGGTCATACAATGATCTTGCTAAAGTGCACACTACCATTAACATTTTTTCAAATAACATAATATGCATCAAAAGATATTTCCGTGATTACTTAATACAAATAATAATCGTTGTAAATTTCTTCGATGCTATTCGTATTACTTACCTTTTTTTATTTTAAATTTCGTATTATTTATATTTTTTTTGAACTTGATAAAATTATCACGTTCCTTAAAAAAATTAATATTTTTATTTATCTTTTTAATTTTCGTTTTTCAGTCATATTAGATACTGATATTGTTTCCATCTTTGTATTTTTGTGTTCTTTTTGTTTTTTGATTTCTGTTATTGAGAAATCTATTACATTTAAAAAATATATAATTATTTTTAATTTATAATTTAGCTTTCTTCATTGATATCAGATACTGGTATTGTTTTAATTTTATATGTTTCCAAGATATTCTATGTATACAGTGTTGTGGTGGCGGACAGTGTACACCCAATGCCGGGCATATTGCTGGTGACTGGGTACTGGGTATCGGGGAGTTGTCTGACACTGTAACATGGTCGAAAGAGTAACTAGAACATATAAACAAGTTGTGTGTAAGTATTGGCCCGCCGACGCAGTACTGTCAGCACCAAATTTGTATTGTTATTTCAAAAGATGATGTAGGTAATAAAGAAAGTAATATTAATTAATTTTATATTTATGTACTATAAAAAACACATAAATTTGTTGCCGATTTAGAGCAAAAAAGTGGAATTAATAATATGAGCTAGTTAGAAAAACGTCTTTTAGATACATTTTTTAAGCAAGCCAATTTTCGACTTAAACCGAGTTTCGGCTTGATATAAGCTCGTTTTGAGTCCCCCAATACATGGATTATTAACACCGAATTGTAAGTACTTCGTTCAACTTTCTGAATATTTTAAATCCAGAATTAAGCTCGCAAAAGACTACTTTCGAAAAGTTGCAAAATATAAGTATAACAGCCTTTCTGAATATTTTTTGTGGAATCATTTAAACGGCTCATTGTCTACCTATTCAGAAAGTCTTTGGAAAAATCGACCTTTAGCCAAAAATCACACCCTTGGGTAGTAAATCATTCTATCTGTAATTTTTATGATCTGCGTGTATTTTGTGTATGTATAACTTACCAAAAAATAGAGTGAGCACATATAATGTTTGTGAGACATGAAACAAAATAATCAATAACCAACGCAACTTGTCCTATATTAGATTTCCAATTAACCGAAAATATCCCTCTTTCTCTTAATCCCTCCCTCCTTTGACCTTCTGTCCCTTTCTTTTTTATATGTTATCCCTTTCTATTTCAATGTAAGCATATCTCAGTCTTACTGTTCTAGTATTTCATTTTGCATTTTGTCTTCCTTTTATTATATTGTGTATAATGTCTTACCTCTATATATGGTATGTATGCCCACTCTGTGTGTTTTTATTTAGCTTTAAATTTTTACACGGACGAAGCTTGAGATAAGCGAAATCGGTCGGAGATTATTTAAAAATAAATTAGTGATTCAAAACAAGTGTTTGCTTTATTTAATAATATGTCAAGCCACAAAGTAATTGCTTTCTACGAAAACACGTAAAAATCATCGAAACTCAGTTTCATTTCCAAAAGAAAATCATAAAATAATGAAAGATCATCGTAATAAAAGATTCCAACGTTTAATATGCGGTGTTTTAAATACTGAATAAGTTACAACGTATGAGATGGCCCCCCCCCCACTAGGCTTTAAAGATGTGATGGCCCGTCCTTCCTTCGTTTATGATTTAATTTAGCAATAGACTTCCGTTCGCGCCACCGATTTAAGATGACTCCTCTACTGCTGCCTTAAATTTTCCTAACTAATGTGATCGGAAAACCCTTTGTAGTTTTCCTTTCAATTTGAGGTTTTTCTCCTCCTCGGCCAGCGTGTAACGTCTAGCCCTATGCTAACATTCGAGTGTTTCCGATTTTCATGATTTTCACGGAAATTTTGCACTTCAATGTGGTCAATTTCCCAAGCTTTTCCGGAGTCTACGTTGTGTTGTTTTTTGTTTCAGACTATTGGAAAAACAAGGCCTTATTTGTGGTAACCCCTATTCTTTGTAGCGTAGGCAGACTCTCGCATACCATTGACAGAATTCGTATTCATAACATTCCTATCTTAGACTTTAATGTTCTGAACTCTCTATTATTATCCTACTATGCAATCTACGTTAATTTCCTATAGGAAGACTAGCATTTTCCTAACTTTACCCCTAAATTTTCTATTTTTCTTCTATCGTGAGTTTTAATGGGAAAACTTAGCTTCTGGGCTATACTAATTGCACTATTCCTGATATATATAATACGACGTAGTTTCGATTTTAAATTTGGTATACATAAATGTAATGATCACAGTATTATCGCTTTTCCTCATCGTACTAAGTGTTATTCTACATGGGTTAGTTTCAATGAATTTCATGGTTAAAAGGTACAGTTTTACTTGTTTTGGCGCCATCTCCATCCTCTCCTAAATTTGGGAAAATTACATGATTAGGTTTTAGTTTTCACAGCTTTTGTTATGACGAGAGATCGAATACGGCTTGTTTTGCTGCAATTCGGCTCCAGACCTACCCCTAAAGTACTCAGATGACCACGTTTCCGGTCAGTAACTCTCCCCACACAGACGTACAGCCTGACCAAACGGTATACGTAACCTCTTCAATTTTCAGTTCGTGCGCTATTGGTCATCCCCTGTACCGCGACGGAAAGAGCACCTTCCTTATCCATGGGTCCGAGACCCTCCGAATTCCCGTCCTCCAGACAGTTACATTTAAAGGAGATCAAACCGGTTCCGTCCCCTCGTCAAACAACATTATATACTTGCGAATTTTTGCAAAGTCCGGGTTGAAAGGCCGTCCCCCGCATCAAGAGTTCAGAGATAACCACGCTTAAATCAGCAATTATTTCTGCCCAATCGATAGGTACAAATTATAAATATATGTAAACAATACGAGTTTTTATAATCCACAATACTCCAGTTTTCCCAGAAAATTGTGGATCTGACATCTCCAACACAGGTCGTGAATCTGTGCCAGATATTCAGACATATTACATAAGAATATACGTAAAAGTGATAATACAATATACATGATATATTACTTTTTGGTTTGGTTGACAGGTTGGTTTAATGAGACCCTGCTATCTCATGTAGTTTGAATTTAACTGTAGATTGATTTTTGTTTGGAGAAAAGGTAGGACTCCAAAAAGTCCAAAATTTGCAAGGCCTGAACCTTGAAAACCTAAGTCGAAGATAAAATTAATTTTATAACATAACTTGGGAACGTATTGTCGACGAATGATTATGCTTATTTTGATATTTCTAGTAATGTGGGTTTTTGTTTGTTCTGTTGAATTCATCAATATGTTCGAACGGGTGTGGAGCGCCTTTGAATTGAATCTTTCTATGAAAATGGCGCTATAAAAATATTTATGTACGCAAACTACAAATACGTGATTCTAAAAGATGATAGTTCATCGCAAAAGATGATAGTTCATCGCAAAAGATGATAGTTCATCGCAAAAGATGATAGTTATTTTTCAATTTAATGTCGACGTTTGTTAAGGTACTTATTCTTCGTAAGATGTACTGAAATTCGAATATATATATATACTTATACGTATCTATATACTTCGATAAAAGAGGGTGTGGTTTGGAATGTTGACCTAGTTTTAATAACAGTCGAGGAAGTGTGTCATTGAGATATGCGACAGTTATTAAGTGTCAGAGACCCCCGTCAGGAAGCATAACAATTAGGATTCATTGGTTTGTTTTAGAATGATACCGATCTTTGAATTAATAAAAATCGTTTGGGATGTTTATAATTAGTAACGTTAGTTTTCGAATTTAAGTGTTAGGGAAAATATATACTAATAAAATAAATTGTTTTTATAGGAAATATACATAAATATAATAATTGGTTTTATATATATACATATTAAATATTGTATATAAATAAAGATAAAATAAATAACGGCCATATAGATTTGATAGATACATTATACACTTTCTTTATATATATACCTATCCATACACACATACATACTCTTAGTAAAGGCCAAGTTTTTAGCCGAAGTTATTTCACTATACACCTAGGAAAATACACACGTACATCAGGAAAGCGGTCAGCGAATAAACTGTCTCTCATGTCCCTTCGTCTCGCAGAAAAACAGGTAGGAAAGCCCATGGACAATTATCGTTCCCTCCTATCATACCCTACTGTGAAAATGTCTCCTTTGTCATCGAACATCGTCAAAGATAGGCATCGATCCATGACACCTCGGAATGCGAGTCCCCTCAAACACCCTAAATGTCGACGCTTCTGGGAAAATAACTCACCAACGTCAGGATGGTAGGAAACCAGGTCCACCCTCTGGAAGCGACGGATATCCTCAACATTCAACAAGTCTGGTTCTTTGTCCACGAGGGATAATTAGGTGAAGCCAGACTGGTATTTCGTTCCCTTCTCCCGTCCTCCACGTGATAGAGAGCTTCAGACGATTTCACTCGTTTAACCCCTTTAGCCAACGCACACGGGATCCAAAGTGAAAGTCAATAAGATGTTCTGAAGTTGTTGTTTATGAGTCAACTCAATAAAAGACAATTATACAGGTAGGTATCTACCGGAAATTTTTATAAATACTTAAATGTATTTATGGGAAAAAAAATAGGTATTTTTGAATATTTAAAAGTCAAGTGCTGGTAATGAGTGAGACAATTGAATTATCTTTAGTACTCGTTTAATTATAATTCAATGCGAAAAGAAAGGTTTATACAGGTAAGTATCTAACGGAAATTTTTATAAATACTTAAATGTATTTATGAAAAAAAAATAGGTATTTTTGAATATTTAAAAGTCAAGTGCTGGTAATGAGTGAGACAATTGAATTATCTATAGTACTAGTTTAATTATAATACAATGCGAAAGGAAAGGCTTATCGTAAAATATCTTATGAAGGAAGATGTACCCGCTGGGTATCATAAAATGTATTTGAACTCAAATATTTGATTAGAACGGCTTTGATCAAGTATACAAAACATTCACTCATGATAGATAACGGACGTATAGTATTGACCTATATATTAAACAGTAAATATAAATATATATATATACATATTTACATATACACACATACAATACATGTACTTATAAGTCATTAGAAATATGATTCATATCTCCATCCTCGCCTTCCCCGGGTAATCTGAAAACTTTAATATTTAATGGTTGGCTCACCTGAACTCCCGACAAATTCATAATTTTTCCAGACGGGTTATACACGCCAATATGAAGATTCAGAAAATATTGAACTTCCCTGCCTGGAATGTTTAATCTAAGTTAGAAATATTTACTTAATACAATCTAGTGTTTCCTAATTTCAATTCGTGATCTACCGATTTGTACTATTTCTTCAAATTTAATGATCTCTAAATCCAAACATTACTAGATAACATTTAAATTTTGTTGTTTTATTTTCCTATTTTATTCTTTGTACTCACGTAATTCTCTTTACTAACTATTAATTAAATCCGTAAACCGAACGCTTGGTAATATTTTAGAGCTTTATTATTTTTCTTTGACGAAATTAATCCCACGCTAGGTATTAAAAATGAATTATATGAAACTAAGACTCAGCTGTTTTTAAACTTTCACTAAATTATTTTAAACGCAATTATATTTAATTTTTCTTAAACTCGTAATGAATTTAGTTCAACACAAAATATGAATTAAATCACATTTCATTTAAACAATTTTAATTAATTCACAGAAGCTAATTTTAAAAATCTTTAAACAAATAACTTTATTAATTTTAGAAATTTTCAATATTTATTAAATTATTATTATTATCACATTGCTCTAACAGTTTTGAGAAAATTAATTTAATTACAACTTTTAGAATCTTTAACGTAATTTAAGTATTATTAATTTTTAGGAAATTTCACTATTTATGAAACTATTATTGTATTAGATCAACAAGAGAATTTATTTTAATACAATATTAATTCGAACACAAAACACTTTATTTACTGGGTCACTTTTTTTATATCACTTCACTTAAATATAATGAATTTTAGAAGACTTCGATTCAAACACTTTATTTATAAACACTTTCGATTATTATAATTTCACTTAAAACCACCAATTTTAATTAATTCACAGAAGTAATTTTTAGTATCAACTTAATTATAATGAATTTTAGAAACTTCAATATTTATCAAACTATTATTGAATTAAATCAAACTATTTTTGAATCAATTCAACAACTATTCAAAAGAATTTATTTAAAACTTTATTTAATTGTAAGAAACAAATCAAAATGAAACTTCCTAAGTCCAAAAACAAAACAATTACTTAATATCGGTCAGCACGTAATTTAATTATTTCCTCGCCCGGCGTACTTCGCGACTAATCTCATATTCCCTCATTACATTGCCTTATATACCTAGCTTAGAATCAAAAGGATTTAACTCCATTCCATACCTACATTAAATTATGTTCTCTATTAACTCGTAAACCTATATGTAAGTAATACTAATTTCGACTGTAATTCTTCAATGTAAATATTTAGATAAAATCTGGCCCGCCTCTGAATCCATCACCTTTCCTCACTCCGGCCAGGATCGAATTTAGTTCATTCCTCTAGATCGCCCTGCTGTTCCTTATTATAGAATTGGAAATTTCGATTCATGTTTTTTTTTCTGAAAATATTATCTATCGCTTATTCTTTGGTCGCCTATGAACTCGGGTATCTCGTAATCATAGCCACTATGTCATTATTGAATTTTATTTAAAGAAGCGCCTTCTTCACATCGTTCAATTTTTAGAAATTCCCTTAGTCCCTGGTTATCTTGATATGCGATATCTTTTTATTTATGAATTTTCCGATGGTAACATGGTTTTTCTCTGATCTAACATGTGAATATTCGATTAACGCATATTTTCGTGCAATTCTCAATTGATCCTAATATTGGTGTAAACACTTTATAATTTCTTCCCCACCTCACCTGCCTGAGTTAATAAATATACCTTTCCAGAATGAGTTTTCAATGTGTTGCAC